>VWPW01013586.1:359608-463177 GCA_013389825.1 Crypturellus undulatus | reverse complement strand
AAAAGAAGAAAAAGTATTGCGGAAGGTCTAGGCTGAGGTCTTATTTTTAAAATACTGAATGGCTAAGATTTCTGAAAGTACTATATAATAATCAGGTATTAGTTCTGCAGATTTCTTGTAGAGTTAAAGACCTGCCAACAGAAGTTGGCAGCCTTCTGGTAGGCTTCCATTCTATACAGAAGGTGTTTAGATGGATAGGATGGACTAAACATGCAGCACTGACACAGATAATGCAAGATGAGATTTAACCATCCTTAAAAATAAGTGTGAAAACAAGTGATCCATCTATAGAGCAAGAAAAGACTAAGATCAAACTGTGATTATTAAGTATAGTGAAATTCTCTGTAATAAATTGCAGTTTTATCCTTATNGGTATTAGTTCTGCAGATTTCTTGTAGAGTTAAAGACCTGCCAACAGAAGTTGGCAGCCTTCTGGTAGGCTTCCATTCTATACAGAAGGTGTTTAGATGGATAGGATGGACTAAACATGCAGCACTGACACAGATAATGCAAGATGAGATTTAACCATCCTTAAAAATAAGTGTGAAAACAAATGATCCATCTATAGAGCAAGAAAAGACTAAGATCAAACTGTGATTATTAAGTACAGTAATAAATTGCAGTTTTATCCTTATGGAAGACAACTTTACCAAAACTATTCAGAAAGTCTGGAAGGGGTTTTAACAGGAAAGAAATAGTAATCACTATCCTGCCTTCACCTTTTCACTTTTTCCTCTAAGGGATGTAACTTTTCTCCACTACTGTAACACAGGTAGCACCCAGACATACATGAGTAAAAAATCACAAACACACAAACGTATGTGTGTGTATAAATATATATGTATAAAATAAATATATATACACATATGCATATGCACACTTGCACACACACACACACACATATATTCCAATAAAGTGTTCTATTCCAATGCACACAATTTGTGCAGCTAGATAATGTATTTAGAGATACACGTGAACTAAAACTCTCCATGAATAGAACAGAAATATTTCTGTTAATACCTTACTTCAGGGGACTACCATCTCATTCACATTTCAAGACTACGACTCAGACTGCATTCATAGGAGTCTACAAGCCTTTAAAAGAACTCAAGCCCATTTTGACAATACTAGGTCGTGATTCATGGATTTCTAATGAAATCAAACAGACGTAGTGTTTTAGATGAAGTTCTGCTTTCGGATTTTGAAGCAAAGCTTTTCAATTAGACTGCTAGATTTTAAACTGACAACATAAGGAACTCCATCATGTAGAGGGTAATTTTACACACTCATGTTCATTGACAATAATTAAATCCTTACAATGGTGAGATTTAGTATGTAGAGTCATAAAATCTAAGAAATGATGACAGACACTACCAGAAATAACAATGGGATAACTCTAATGCTATAAAATTTGTCCATAATTATTTAAGTTGTATTGAATAAGAGCACTTTGACTCTTGAATTTTTTTTATGGTAAGTAATAAATATAGCTTGCAAATAGTTTCAAAATGCTATTTTTATTAAAAAGTGCTATTCATTAAGCTCTTAAACTGTTTTGGTTTTGAAAATCATATTTCTAGAGTTGATAAATTTGATTAAAAACAAACAAACAGAAAAGCCTTTCAAAAAGTCTAATAACACCAGAACTGAAGAAAAACAATGAAATTTAGCTCTTTTATAGCTAATGAATAGCCTGTTCCTTCTTCACAACTGAAGAATGGATTTCAGTAACTGGAACCTGAGTGTCTTATTTCAGTCCTAGGCTACCTAGATCTGCAGGTCTCAAAGGAAAAGAAGTAAACTATATGGCAGGTGTAATTTTGGTATTATGCTATCCAGCCAAAGGTTGGATTTGTGAATAAAATGAATGCTCTAATGAGTAGCAGTAAAACTCTTGCCTTTCAGTGTCATATTTATAGATGACAGCATGATGCAGGTGCTCTTCTATTCATAGGTGGTGGTTAGAGCCAAAGTAAGCCAGTGTAACTTTGCCGTCTTTGATTGCAGTCCAAAGAACATTTCTGAAATGAAATTAGTGATTATCTTGACATTTTTACATCATTTTGCATATAATAACAATAAATGTGGTAATCAACTTCCTGATTTAAGAGCATAATCATGGCACAGATAACATTCTAAACCCATTAAGAAATGAAATAATGAAAATATGTTTACATATATTCTAGATAAACACTACACAAGTGTGTGGATGTGCTGGGTGCACAGCTATACATGAGGAAAACTTGTATGAGGAAAACATGACATTCTAAGTCAATGATTTTGTTTTGCCATTGATTTTAATACTTATGAGTTTATATGATATATTCTACAAGCTCATATTATTAATACTAGACTAGATGGTGAAGTTCTTAACTAATCACCAATAAAACCCACCACATTTTATGTCATGTCTAAATTAAATAAAAATAAGTAAAGTTATAAATTAAATAAACCTCTAGTAATTAAAATGATTAAGACATGACTTTAGTGACATGGGAGACACAAAAATACATTTCCACTTTTAAGGAGATGTACTTACACCTGTATTGGTTTAGTATACTTCCGGGATCCACTGCACACATGTTCCCACATACTGAATATTGGCAGATAACCTCCCCATGCCTGTGTAAATGTGTAACTTGAGCCTGCTGAATGGCTGTACACAATGGCTTTTATTGAATTGTTTCAGGTTTCCTATCAGGGCTTTGTTTTCCCCCTTCTATCTGAGTGTTCAGATTTCCAGAAGTGGTTCTTTGAGGCATACTCATAAACACTGAAGGATTTCTCCTCCCTCCTCCTTTCCTTCAATTCCCCCTTTGTGCTTGGATCAGTAATTCAACAACCAGCCTTTGTCCATGTTGTATTTACAGCTACACTCCTCTCAAAGGACTGACTTATTTATTTATTTAAGCTGAGAGGGGATGGGATGAGAGAGAAGATTTTTGGCTTTCTTGCAGGCGGAGTGCAGAGGAGAGCAAATGAGCAAGGCAAACCCTCCAGAGCTGGGGTATTCTTTTTTATGTAGCTTTTATTGTTTTCTAACAGCTGATGCACAAGTAATCTTATTGTAGTTTAGATGTGCCCTTGTGGGTTTACAGGTGAGGCATTTTGTAATGGTGTTTGTAGTTAAAAGGCCTCCCTCTCCTCTTTTATTTTGATATAACTTGTTCCCAAACTGGTTTGGCAAGTTGGTTAGAATTGCTTTCCCAGCCCTGCAAAGCTTTCTCCAGCAGATGGAAACTTTCCTTGTTGAATGCTCTTATAAAACATATACCCAAAACTGCACTCTCTGCTCAGAAACAAAGGAACTGCCCTCTCGGCCCTGATCTTCATAGAAAAGACCTTAACAAAATAGATTAGCTTTTGAGGGAAGACACTTTAAGTACCCAATAGCCTCACATATTGCCCTCTTTTGCCACCACTGTATTATCTTCTGGAAAGATTTGTGGTACTTTATATGATTCTTTTGTTGAGAAAATTGTAGTATGCTTTTTTCTTACTGTTTTGTTAGCATGAAGGCTTGAATTATAATGTTTCTAATCTATTCGTCCCTCTTTAGACATGCAATACTCCAGCTGGCATGAAATCAGTACTTTCTTTTCTACTAAAGCTCTTAGTGAGTTTGCCATTAAAAACATTTGCTCCTCTGAAGTGATTACAATCCCAGAGCATCTCTTGCTCCATGATGAAATAACTAGTTGTTCTTCAGTAAGATCTACTGTCTTCCTTCTGCTGCAGAAATCATATTGTGAGCTATGGTGATGATTTCTAATTAAATATTAAAGACAAACCCCCTTGATGAAGAACATAATTATTGATGTTATTCCAGGTCTTATATTATCATTTTTCAGACTGACATTTCATCATAGTAATACGTGTCTAAATGTATTCAACTTAACTACCACACAATTGATTCTCCTCTTACTCACACTATTTTTCTATTTTTATACCTGATATATTGTCAGTGTTATATCTAGCTCACAAACACAAAAGAGGTCTTTTTTTGGTCTAAAAAGAATATCTACAAGGAGCAAGAATGCCCCTCCTTTGAAAAGTTTTAAACTCAGTAGCACCTGCCCTTTCTGCTGTTGTCCCTCATCTGATATAAGGCAATAACATTATTGGGATAAATTACATTAAAGCTTAAGACCATTAAATGCACTTTATAGAGTTTTGAAGACATTTTATTTTCTTTGTCAAATTTCTTCACCAAAATATTAAAGAACAAAATACATAAAGACTATATAAGATATCCCGTGCCTCAGTTTACACTATTCAGAAATTTTGGGAGAAGTAGGTAACAAAAACAAGTGGATAACATATCTGGTTCTCCTGTTATATAATTACTTTCTAATCATGTAGGAAATTCTGTTTTTTTCCTGTCTTTCTCTCTCAGGGAAGATTTACTTGCACTCTGTCCCTTAGCAATTTCCAGGCTAATTCCAGTCACAGAATGGGGAGTATGCCTGTGTTGCACTATGGTTGCCTGCAGCTCTGTTCAGTGTGCATCTTTTGAATAAGTAATAGCTTAAATTACTTCTTTTTCTTTTCTCCATAATAGACTTGTTTGATTTCTCCCTCCTCTCCCCCAATTTGTTGGTGAATTTCCCCAGAGATGATGATGTGATATGTACACATATGTACCTTTGTACATGCAGAAAGAAATACAGAATTTATAATATATTCAGGATCTATACAACTTGCTATGTATAAATTATGTTTCTTGTCCATGTCAATTATTTTTTCAAGTCATATCAGAAATGAACAATGTGTAAGGATAGGGAAGAAAAGTTTTTTTGTTTGTTTGTTTGTTTTTTAAAAAAGGTAGTGTACTTTCTGTATTCAGGTATAATTTATCTTGTAAATTAACTTATTTTGTTAGGAAACGAGTTGACTGTCCTCCTTTGAAAATTATCTTCCCTGCCAGCATGCTGCCTTCATCACCTATACTATGCTGTTCCTTGCTTTCATGAGTGACTGCTAGTCAGCATAGACTGAAACCAAAGCAGGGCCCAGGCTCACATTTGCACTTTAAAGCTGATGCAGTGAAATAGAAAAGTCTGTCTGAGGGCAGTATATGCATATAATTGGCTGCCACTCAGCCAACCAGCTGCTGGGCTTCCTTTTTTATTCCTATTTTTATTGTTATTATTATTAATATTATTGCTCTTATTATTAATATAATATCTGATCTCCTTCACAGATAATATTGAGAATTTATTTTTCCAGCAGCAAGGAAAATGACAGGAAGAAAAGTATATACGAGTGAGGGAGCACCCACCAGGTCAAACTGCAGCCTAAAAGAGAGAGCCTGTTCCCTGTGTAGTTTCCTGATGCTAATCCCAGCGCCAGAAACGACATGAATAGCTAATGCCAACCGCTTAATTCTGAAAGGACATGAGCAGCTTGCGCCTCTCCCCTGACCGCCTCCTGCTCCCGTCAGCAGCGTGAGCGCTGGGAAGCAAAAGGTCACAGGGATAATCCCGCACCTGCGGGCTATGGAGGGCCAGACTCCCTGCCCGCCACGGCCCGCAGTAATTGACGTTAATTGTTACAGAGGCTGAGGCTGAGGCCCCTGGACCGAAGAGCAGGTGGGAGCCTCGGTGCCTGGCAGGACCATTAGACTAATAACAAGCTTAGGATTCTCCGCACAGACCTGGAAATACAAAGGCCCAGGCAGTACATTGGGGAGCCCCTTGAAAGGTTTAGTGGACATCTCCCAGTCTGATGAAAGAAAAATCCCCAAGAATGAAAAAGCAAAGCAAACTGAATAGAAACAGAGAGAAGAGTAGAAAGGGTAGTACCTGGCTAGCAAAGACCTGGTCAAACCTGGGGGGTATTACTTTGTGGGCCCTAAAACTACACCTGACAGCTTTGATGGAGACAGCAATTCTGTGCCCTGTCATCTGTGAGGAGAGTCAGGTATAAACAGCTACTTCAGGGAGCGGGAGAGGTCCTGGGGGACGCCTATATGGAGCTGCCCATCTGTTTGCAAGTCTGACATGGAAGGATGGTCTCAGAAAGCAGCCTGAAAAAATTAGAAGAAAGGAAAGTAAAGTAGTGAAGCTGCTGATATGGTACTGGATTTTGATCCAGCAAAGAGTCAATTACTCTTAATACTAAAACGACCTTTTTTTTTTCTTTCTCTATGCTTAGAATGCCAGATATCCATTTGGAAGAAATGAGTGCAGCACTTACGAACCTGAAAGTGTGAAATCAGTACATATTGGAAGATATATCTCAGGATTTTGCAATTATATCAGTGGTATTTTAATAAATTTCAAAGCATTTAAGAGCAAAGGAAGAGCAAACGCTCAGAGCACAATAAAGAGAGAGAGAAAAAAGAAGTCCTTAGAAAGGGGTAAGAGTAGGCTAAATCAATTATTTTTCAGTACACGGCCATGTATACTGTTTGCAAAATGATGGCAGTGCGTATTCAAGCAAACACACAAACAAACTGAGGGAAATAAAAGAAGGGGAAAAGAATGTGTAGGCTACTTCCAATACGTTTGTAAATAAAAGACTGGAAACACCATGTAAAATGGCCTGCAGAGTCCTCTGAAAACAATTAGGGAGCCCTTTTAGAAACACTGGAGAAGATGACCTTTTTCTCATCACTGATGTACAAATATGTGATTTATAATGCAATCAGTAGATTGCATTAAAAAGTTAATGCATGCTGCTCGAGGATGTCACATCCTGCATCGGGTAGTATAGATTATATTGATCATTTTATGTAATTTACTGTTATTTTTTTAAGAGCTTGACACTGAGGTGTAGTTAAGCTCTTAATTTAATCATATGTCTCTCAGCTTTACGGGATCACTGTGCCTAGGGAAACTCATGTGATGATCCATTGGAAAAAAAATTATACATTTAAAATTATATAAAAACAAAAGAAGAAGAAAAGAAATATTCTTGAAGACATTAGGTTAAAAGCAAAAATGGGAGATATCATTTACGGAAAATTGTAAACCAATTCAGACTGCACAAGGAGACACTTTCAGAAACAGGAGCTAGGTTACTCAGAGGTCAACAGTCACAATCAAGTCACTTGCTCCTCCAAATATCTTCCAATGATTCTAGAAGTATTAGCTATCTTTGCAATCTAAAAAAAAGAACACAAATCCTTGAAATCAGGCTGCAGAAGTCAGGAGTCAACCTTGAGAATCAGAGAGACAAAAAAAAAAAAAAAAAGGCTCAAAAATGCTGGTTGCAGTTCATTTTTTCCCCCACAAAGCTTGAACATTTTGTTCTCGATATTCCTCATATCCAGAATGCTAGAAACTGATTTTCTCTCTTGAAGAAAATATTTTTGAAGAACTTTTTCAAGAATCGCAGAGTTCTAGGAAATGAAAAATTTCAGCTCCCACAGCATTCATTGATATACAGCAGAGTTGGCTACAAACTGTGTTTTAAGTCTGTTCCGGATACCTGGAAAATACATAGCCAAGGTTTAAGTCACTAAGACATTGTAAGGGAAAAGTCACCTGTAATAGCTTTTTTAAAGCCACATCATGATTGAAATATGATTTTGGCTACTCAGTGCTGCATTAAACAAATTCATTAATGGCTTTGCTGGGAAATGAACCTACAGAAAGCATATGGTTCCCTTCTCTTGCATCTAATCAGCTGGAAGTGATGAAGTGACTCTGGGTGGCCTGTTCTGGCCCAGCCTACTGAACCTAGTGGATAACATTTTTTTTTGTAGGACAATTTAAATTCTGAAACAACTCAGTAGAGGAACAGTGACATTTCAAACAAATACATTTTCTCATGTAGGAAGACTGGCTTCCTAAGTAGCCCAGCAAACTGCCCATTCAGGAAATGAAGGTGTTCCCTTCTTAGAGGCAACACATGAAAGGCTGTACATGAAAGAAAGAAAGCTGTTCTGGGCAGGGGCTTCATTTGAGGGTTGTAGCTCAGTGCCACTGAATCTCTCTCAGTCTGTGCCCTCAAGCTCCAGGAAAAAAAAATGCCTAATGGACACTACATAAGATGACAATCTCTACCCGGTATTAAAGTGGCAGAAGAAGAGAGGGAGAGGCTTAGCTATAAGACTAAGTGAAATATAAACCAGCTTTATGACTTCCAGGGTAAGCTCAGAGAAAGCTTTAGCAGGTCTTTCTAGGATACATAAATTAGGCCTCATGGTTCATGGTTGGTCCATGAAGCAAGAACAGTAGCCTGTTGCCCTCCATCCAGAGCTGGTAGAATTGCATCAGTACATGCAGGGAGGTAACAGATATTTCTGCCATTCAGAAGATATTAGAGTAGATGGAGAATAGAGTTAGCCTGGCATGGAGGTGAGAGGGTTAACCAGAGAGCAAGGAGATAATATTCCTCTCCCTAAAAGCATCCCTGAGATGTGACACAGACTGTGCTGTAGCACTGCCGTGATAGTTGCAAAACTTCTTGTTTAGTGGTCTTATTGGCTGCCATTCACTACCAACTCTGGCAGCATGTAAAGGAACCAACAGGGTGATCACCAGCCAAGCAAATTAGAATAGAGATGATATCAAAGCAGTGCAGCACGGTTATATAATTGCCTGAAAATTATAATGCTATGCAAGGAGCTAATATTTTGTATTCATTCTAGGTACTGAGGACCAATTTTCTGATGAGAATGCCAATAATTTGAATATTATTTCACACATTCTCTCAGCAGCCAGGTTAAAAGATGAAATGGGCAAATCAGCATGGATGGCAAGTGATCTGTATTTGCTTTCCCATCTTTGATAAAGATTTTTGTGTAAATATGAGTAAATATACTCCTTTCAAAATAAATAATGTTTTCAGGGATTCCATGTTTTCCTTTCTGTTTTGAGGCTGCAGGACTGATTAGAGAGAGGAGTATAGCAGAGTCGAGAAGAAAGGCAGCCGCACAAAAATAGAAAGGTTATTATGTGTGTGCTCATATCTTCTGCATCCACAACATGATGTCTTTCAGAATTTCCTGTTGTACTACTAGTATAATGCTGCTTAGATATGTTTTTTTTCCAAGTATTTGAATAGACATTCTTGAGAGCTGCAGATGATCCCCTGCTTATTTACAGGTGGAAGACAGACAGTGCCTGTCAGTACATTGCCTGGGAAATACTCAGTTTCAATCTTCCATCCCTTTACTCGACAATCTATAACTGCAAAGAAAATTCTTGCTCTTTATGAAACCCTAAGGAAATATCTTTTAGACAGGTTTGCCATGCAAACAAAAATTTGGCATGTTACTTTGAATTTTCATGGCTATTCATGAGTTGACAGACAATTTCCAATGGGTAAAAGGGCTTTAAATGTCTCCCTACTATTTTCCGTAATGCAATAAGCCCTTTTATTTTCTGGCAAAGGTAATTCCACAGAAATGTGCTAAGTTTGCTTTCATGAAAATAGTAGGAATTAGTCAAGAAGTCATATTGGCCAAAGGTCAAAGGGATCAAACGTCTTTGATTTAAGAAACACCTAGTGATTAATAGACATTCATGTAACTAGCAAAAAATGTGACCAGGAATATTTTTGCTGACTTAGGATGGGCTAAGAAAGTGTAATTCACCTTAGATTTGCCAAACTTTGAAAACTTTTTAACCATCTGAGTCAAATTTTAAACGAATGTGTTGCACATTTTCCATGGGAATGTTTCTGGTCTAAAGCAGGCATTGTAAGTTCTGACCAACTTTTGCTTTGAGATAATAAAACTCTTTTAAAATCAAAGTTTAAATCAACAACTTGTGTCTTGACTGTTTTGCAATTGTTCAGAAATACTATTGCAAAAGGAACTTGTTGGTGAGAAAATAGATTATACATGGCACATGTTCAGTTCATAATCACTGCAGATTTTTGCCTCCAGTAGTCAGCAACTGGAATGACTAGATTGTTCTGACTTCTTGTTTCTTCTTGCTACAGATTTATTCAGTCACACTTGTGTCTGAACAGCTACAGGAAACTCTGTTAATACCATTGCATTGATTGTTGTATTTCTGCCTTTGAATGCTACAGAATCTATTAACTTATTTCAAACACTGTGGTGAGAAGAAGCTCATACAATCTGGCACTGCTTTGAGTACCACTAATTATTAAATGTACATTGTTAATAATGGATTAGACTGAGAACTAGCGTAGTAGGCATTATTTCCATTCAAGATAATGGCTCTTTGCCAAATGAGTTTGCAGTAATGTTGCCAATTGTGAAGTCTACTGGGCATAAACTGAAAAAAGCAGGAATTGCTCTTCAATATATTCAGCAATTATTCTCTTAACTACATTTTAAAAGTGCATCTGGACACTGGACAAAGTCTTCAGAATCCAAATGAGCCAAAGACAAGCTCTTCTTACAGCACAACAGGGGAATTCAACCACATGCATTTATTATACTCTGAAATCACAGCTGACTTCTGGTAGTGCCAAAAAAAGAGAGGTTTATACAAACTGCTCATAATTTTTAAGCACTGATTGTGGCTGAAGTGCATTTTTTCTGTGTGAACAGAATTTGTTATCCAAGTGCCATGTCATAGAATATAAAATTTGCATAAGTCCAGAGACTCAGATGTTGAAAATGTAGTTAAAGAAGATATAAGCAAAAAGGGGTTTCATCAGGAATCTAAAAAGATTTGCTAACTTATCCTCTCACAACTGTAACTTGTAAAACAATAAGGGATGGTTATTTTCCTTTACAAAATTGCTGCCAGTGCAGAGAAACTTACTTACTTAGTTTCTTGTTTTATTATTTCTCAGAATAACTGAACTCAAAGCATCTAGCGAAAAACCTTGAAGTCTCTGATCAATAGCCATAGTTTCAATAGTTATTTTTTTCCTTAAGACCATAAAACTACCAAAGTCAGATTGTAATTTCAAAGGTATCTTCTTACACTTTTATGAAATCTCACTTCTATAATTGGTTGAGGCTTAGAGTTATGGAAATAATGATTTTTCTACTAATTAAATTCTAGAAGTAATAAAAGCTGAGTTTGTGCCTTGAAAGAATTAGTCAGGATTTTGCAGATCAAGATGTCTTTGTGCATAATCATCAGAGGCGATTATACAGGTGTGGAACATCTTTCAAAATGTTTTGCAGTGACTTGGACTACTTGATTCCATTCAATTATTTCATGAATGATTTTCTAACCTATTACGTCAAAGACTCTAGGAACATTTTTCTTCACCTATGCTATTCACCTCATAAATTAAGTACAGTCAAAAAAATGCGCAGTAGCTATTAACACATGTATTTTGTGAAACTACATTGCTACCAAAAGGGCAAGCCCCCCAAATCTTTGATGTTAATCGTAATTTCTATTAACTTTATTCTCTCAGTGATCTATTTTACCCTCATTATCCCACTGTAATACTTGTATTTCTTCACCGAGTCTTAGAAACAGACAGTATAAAATAAACGTCTAAGTTCCTTCTTAGTGTTTCTTCAAACCATTTTTTTCCCATTTGTTTAAGTAATTTTCTTTTTTAAAATAACAAGTATCTGTCAGTATTACATCATGCAAAAAGTTCTAAGAACTACCTTTCTCTATTCTAGGTCTCTTCTAAGTCCTATTCTAGGCCTGATTATCACAAAGAAGTTCTGGGGGTTTCGAGAGTACAGAATTTAGTCATTTCTTCACAATCCTAAACTTAAGTAGAAAGAAGACATATCCTGTCAAAATTTCAATTTTATTATTCTGTCCCTTGAAGTTCATCTCACTTGCCTTCTGATGGCTGGACACACCTTTGATTTAGGGACTGCTGTCTTCACAAACTGCGGAGGAGAAATAATCACAAGTAAGACTGTGATGATGCTATAATTCTCTGTAAACTTCAGGACACAGTACTTCACTAAAACATTGCTTTATTCTTTGATATTTTTAGAGATACCCTGGGGGAACAAAGAACAGATCAGAAGAGGTTAGGTTCCTAGCTTCAGACTGGAGGCCAGAACATGTTAACAAGCAGATTAAAGAGGTACTTGGCAGCACTTCCAAAATTGCTGATTTATTTCTGAAAAAAAAAAAATCACGGAATGAAGGCTGAGAACTCTTCAGTTCAAAAGATCTGGACCAAAACACTTATATAGCAAAGAGTCAGAGGCTGAGCCGCACCCTAGACTAAAAAATAATGATCACATAACAGGCCTGCTGTTTTGAATAATAAGCATGTCAAATAGCAAGTATGCCAATTAACAGTGTTAGTCTGGGGAAACACAACCCCGTCACCTGGGGAGAAACAGAGAGTTACACTTTAAAAAGGTTTGAAATACTGTCTTTCACCATGCTGAACGATATTTACTATTGTTTTGCCTGTTGAAGCACACACTTCCTAAACCCATGTTACATGACTGACACTTGTTAAAATACCAGCAGTATCAAATCATACAGCCCTCTAGTTCCCCATTTTTTTTCCAAAGCTTCATGTTTATTTAGGGTGAAGAGTCCAGATCAATGTATATGTGTACACAGGTTCCAGAGAGATTGAAAGACAAAATATTCTAAGTGTATTTGCTGTTACAAATACTTTTAATAGAATAACATTTTAAAAGGTCAAAAAAGTAACATGTCCCACTGGTAAAACAGGTAGTGCAATAGAAATAAAAGGCTTGCAGTTAAGTTCTGAAATAGTCTTAATTTTCTATAAAAAAATGAGAAACTCAGAAGTCAAGATAATACCAAATCTTCTGATTATTGTCTGTAAATATATTTTTCCTTCAAGCCTTCTGCAAATTTCTGATGTAGTATGTCTATGTCCGGCAACATTCGCTTTCTTGGATGTCTGCAGTATTTCCATGTCTTTGGAAGGTTACTTGGCTGCACAGCTCCCAGTCGAAGCAGGTAGGAATTCTCCCCTTGTTTCAGTCAGCTCTGTCTCTGCACTACTCAGCTCTTCTCTCCATATACAGTGTGTGGCAAAAGAAGAGGTAAAACGATTCTGAGCTCTCAGTCCTAAATAAACTCTGGAAACAGGAAATGGACAAGCTACTCAGTGCTGAGGCAGTGGGGAAGGAGGGCTGCTAATAGATGAAGAGCTTTTTTCCCCGTTTTCTTTTTTCCCACAAAACTGAAGACATATTTGTGTCTCTCTCCAACTCTACTTTCACTTTGTATTTGTTTAATGGAGAAAATAATTATTAAATTTAACATTTGTCCCTCATGTGCATCGTGAACACACATGAAAGCAAATTGTTTTCCATGTTTTCTATGACACAGCAGTTTTCTCAGTGACAGCTTCATAATTTTAGTCATTAATCATAGATTGGACAGTGGTAAATTCTTTACAGCCTTGCATCTTCCATGTGAATTATGTGAATTGTATTACATCTGAACAGAATTATAATAGTCTGGTGGTATGGAAATGAATGGGACTTGATGCATGTCTTCCATCCCTGAGTGGTGAACATTGAAATACTGCATCATGATTTGAGCTCAGAGGCATTTCTTCTGGGTTAAGGGAAAGTTTTTATTTTGAACATATACAGAGGTCCAAATTCTAGGCTTGGTTGTATTCTTCTAACATCAGTAGCCCAATTTTCTCTTATGCAGTTTTACACACAAATATAAATATAAATACCTCTATTTATTTGATAAAGTGTAACTGATAGAGCTTGAGAGGTGGACAGAAATAATAAGTCACATTATTACAATATATGAAAGTAATAATTCTTGGCAATGTTAATTTTACTACCTCTTATTGGATTCAGACAAGCTGTTCTTCTGAAAACCTTTTATGATTTTAAGTACAGATGTCTCATCTGAATGAGAGGGGATCTGATCAATATGTATAAGTACCTGAGGGGAGAATGTAGGGAGGATGGGGCCAAACTATTCTCAGTGGTGGCCAGTGATAGGACAAGGGATAATGGGTATAAATTAAAACACAGGAAGTTCCATCTCCGTGTGAGGAAGAACTTNTGGCAATGTTAATTTTACTACCTCTTATTGGATTCAGACAAGCTGTTCTTCTGAAAACCTTTTATGATTTTAAGTACAGATGTCTCATCTGAATGAGAGGGGATCTGATCAATATGTATAAGTACCTGAGGGGAGAATGTAGGGAGGATGGGGCCAAACTATTCTCAGTGGTGGCCAGTGATAGGACAAGGGATAATGGGTATAAATTAAAACACAGGAAGTTCCATCTCCGTGTGAGGAAGAACTTCTTTCCTGTAAGGGTGACAGAGCCTGGAACAGGCTCACCTGGATGCCACCCTGTGCCCCGTGCTCTGGGTGTCCCTGCTGGAGTGGGGCGGGGTTGAACTAGATGATCTCTGGAGGTCCCCTCCAACTTCAACCATTCTGTGATTCTCTGATTCTGTGATCTCAGATATCATACCTTAGTCTATGGCTCTTTTAATACTCCCTTGTTGCTTTGTTTTCCTTGGGTGATCGTCTTGAAGAAGGTTCTTGAAGGGAATTACTTCACAATATGGACTCCAGTTCTCCATGTCTCAGTGGAGTCTCCGTGATATTAAAGCAGTAGGTTGCTTTAAATACAACCATGCAGTTAGTGTAGACTGGTCATTGATACCAATATAATGAAACATTCCTACTTATTTTAATTTGCCAAATTCAAGAACTACATTAAAAGAAATTGTCATCTACCTATATGACAACTCCTGACAATTTAAAGAAATAAAATAATAATGATAAAAGTAATAAAAAAAAAAGGGAAACACAGGAAGTGAACACCAATGCTTGTCTGCTTTAGAGATACTAATTCTTCCAATCAAACACTGCGAGAACCACTCAGACCAGAGTACTAAGCTCTGTAGAAGACAGAAGGACATACAACAAAAGAAGAGTAAAATAAATGGAAGATTTATGTCCAAAGCAGAAAATACTGTTGCATAGTTGATTAGAATACTGAGGATATGGCAAGAAATGGAGGTTTTCAAATTTATTGTTGCTTCTGCAAAATTGAGATTCCTACATTTTATAGTTTTACTAAAGTGTCCCTTGTTTATTTTTCAAAATGCTATTTTAAAAGGAGAAATTTACGTTTTTAAAAGCAGTATATTATTTTTTGACTTTCTATAAAAGCTATTCATAGAAGATACATACTAGCATAGTGAAAATTATACCTATATGCAGAATTTCCTTTTTTTCTACTGAAATTATAAAAGTTTCTTTTCAAATAAGAAATGTGTCATTGGTCAAAAGTGAAAGTTTCCTTATCTTGCCTTGCCTCCCATTGCCTTGGCTTATCTCTTCTTTCCCTCCACCTCTTTGTCCATATTTTCTTTCAAACAAAGACCAAAATATAGAATGCAAATTCTTTCCTTGGGAGGTGCTGGACATGTCCAGGTAAGCACACACATTTGGGTAATTTTCTATTGCATTTTCCAAAGTCAAAAAGTCATGTCAATTTTGAAAACATCTGGACAGCAGTCTCAAACATTATTTTCTGAAAAAGTGGCTTCCTCAGGCAAAACCTTGCTGAGATGCATCTTACAGCAGCAAGATAAGCAATCCTGTCAAAAGAAAGAAATTGCTACTAGTGCTAGAGTATCTGTTAACACAAAAATCTTTCACACACTTTAATTGCAAATATGAGTAAATATTGACCAGGTCATAGATCTCAGTTTTCAGAAGAATGTTGTCCTACAAGAGCATTGCCTGAGTGTGAAAACAAACTTACAGATTGCTCCTCTTTGAGCTAAGGTCTGTTAATAAAGATAGGAGCAAGAAGAGAGGCCGGAGGTCCATCTTTATAGATCCTACTGAGGCTTAGAAAATGCAGAAACAGCATTTGCCTGGAGGGAAGAGAGGCATGGAACCTGATCAGTGAGTTCGAGTGTGTTAGTCTGTACCAGCTCCACTCAAACGAGGGATCATATTCATGATCATAGTTATATGTTGGTTACTGAGAGTCACACAGCTGTGCTGCCACTGACCACCAGAAGGTTATTCACGACAAACAGGTATGGCTAATGCATCTCCTGTTCCAGTGCTATGACCGTGGTGGCACCCTTGGAAGACAAGGCCTACAGCCTGAAGTCATGAGCATGCTAGCCACCACAGCTATGACTCCCCACAATTTCAAATCAGAGCCCCATACTTGCCTCGGAGGAGAGATGTCTGACTCTGAGAGACTAAAGCTGCTGAGGAACACATTAGCAAGGCAGAGTAGCTGCACTACCAGAAAAAACCATCATCATTTGCCATTGATCCCATCCCTGCTCTGATGGGCCAGCCAGCTCAAGTTTAATGCCTCATTCAGTTCCATCTAGGAAGTGCTGTGAGTAGGATTCAAGTATGTGGAAACGATTTCATTCTGCGCTGCCATGAAGCAATTGGTTCAGCCATCTAGTTTCTACCCTATTTCTGGAGCACCTGCACCTTCCCTACTCCTGGAAGATCACAACATGTCTACAGTACTTCTGTAAAAAATATTATGCTGTGGTGCAATTTAAAAATTATTCAAAACATATGCCATCTTTCAAAATTCTTATATTCTACTATGTCTTCATAAAAGAGTATTAAACAAAAATGAATTTATATCAAAATTGGTAGTCATAATGAGGTAATAAAGGTTATAAAATATGGATTTTTAGTGTACTTTCATAGTGCAATTACATTCAGACATAGTACATATAAAACATTTTCATGATTTCTACCAAAAGATCGTGAAAAAAAAGAGACAATATTTTAGTTTTACAAGAATTTTTTTTGCATCTTCTGATTTAGACACCATCAAGCATTTTACTTAGATTAATTACAATGGTAAATTTGATTACACCAAGGAGAGCTTAAAATGGAATGTTATTCATAAAAATCCCTGTTGCTCTCTGAAAAATCTATTTCTAATAATTTTTAAAAGAGAAAGAGAGAAAATAAGAAGACAAAAAATCCCCATATCAAGATGTATGTCAACTCTGCCACTTTCATGGTAAAAATATTAGAAAACATTGTGGCAGGTCAAAATATGTTTTAATTAATTTCCTTTAATAAACAGAAAATTGCAAATTTTAGAACTAAACATAAAAACATCTGCCAGACTGCATATGTACAGATACACAGACAGTGAAAGAAATAAAGCTGCCATCAGAACATATGTTAATAGTTTAAATTGTTGAATTAATGGAAAAATACTGGACTTCTCACCAAAACAGAGATAACACTGAGTGTATACTAACTGCAGATCTATTGAGTAATTGTAGTTAATATTGCACTGTATCATCCTAACCATTTTCCATCAGATGCATTATTTTAGAAAGTCATTTCTTTATGCAGGTGAGAGGGACAGGGTATAACTGCAAACATTTCCTATTGCACTAAAAATCATTTACTATAGAAAGACTAGGAATTTACTCTGAAGCTCTAAGGATACAGGAAAGAATTTTCTCTCTCTCCTCCCATTTCAGCTAGTTCAGGGTGGTATAGAAGTATCTTGGGGTCTAGCACTAAATTTTTGCATTGACTGGTGTCTTTACCTTCTCTTTCAGACTGCTTTGCAAACCACACTGTTCTCCTGCAGTTTTTCAGGTAACCAGAATAATGAAATCAATATCAAAGCAAATGTTGGAGAAGAAATAACAATGATGAGTTCTGGGCCCCATTGACCTGAGAACCTCATTTCAGGCTATTGCTTTTCCACTTCGGTCCTTATGTCCTTTCCATGTGACTGAAATGCTATTTCTCCCAGGTCCTTTTTATTATTATTATTATTTTCAAGGCTAATCTTGCAAATTATTTTCTAATATTTAATAAGACTAGTCAAGGCAGAAAAAAACTATAGAACAATTCTACAACTGGTTTAAGTCAGCATAACTTCTAACTAAGGGCCTGCATTGAAGGGCCTGCATTGAAGCTGCTACTAAGGGCCTGCTGTTGGGACCAATTCTATCCTTGGACACTGGGGCAGATCTTGCCCTGGGGACTGGTTTCCACTGGATCTTGCATCTCTTCAAACCTCTAGAAAGTGCTTTGTACAAAAGTTAAATAATAACAGCATTAACAGGGAATGTCAACAATATTGCAGCTGTAACCTATTACAGTTTAAGTCTATTATCCAGTCTAAAGAAAACCTATGCATGCAGAACAGTTTTAGCCAGAAGCACACTTTGTTTTGTGACCTTTCTTTTCTAGAGTTTTGAAACTCATGAAATATTCCAATGTCCATGAAACACGAAATATTGTGAGTTGAAGAGCTGGAGTGCAATGTTCTCTGCTGGGACTAAAATGCATGGAGTCTTTCAAATTCTATGAAGCTACACAATTTTGATATCTCTAACTCCTGGGTTTGACTTCTGCTGGAAGGTAAACAGCTGACTAATGCAATGAATCATTGGAGCTCCACTAACCTATATCACACTGCATGTGTCCTATTTTCGGGCAATAACAATGTTTTCAAGGGGTGGTCTCAGCTTTCAAGCTAAGTTCCTAAGCAAAATATGACTTTGTGATTTCACCTTTAGGTATTTCCTTTCTTTTCATATATTTATTTATTTTTAAAATTCAGCTTCTATTCAAGGAGAAGTAGAGTGAGTTTTCAGCCTATTATCAGCAATTCTCTCCTCAGCTGTAAAATAAAATCGATGATGCAGAGGGTAGAACATGGGAGTCCTAAGCAAAGGTCTAGGTCTGACAGTCCGTCAGAGGCCCCAATTGGCCCCAAACTCCTCAGTAGTAAATCTGCCCATTCAGTTTGTAGACTTACCATTTTTACATGTATCTAAATCCTAAATGTGTGTAGAATCCTAAATCTAAAATGTAGAGCAACAAAACTGACTTTTTTCTGTAATATGGTATCTATTTTATTCTGCTTATTATTTTATTACTCTTATTATCATAATATTTTCCAACCTTCCAGTAATATGGGCACTTTTAAAGCTAATGTAAATATGCTTTGTTCTTTCAAAACTTACGTTTAACAATGCATAAACAGAAGGCCTAATCTGGGATTTGAATGTTGTTGATGATGTTGTACAGAGAGATTTTGTCATATTTTCCAAAAGTCTAATAGTTTATCCCAATTTCCGAGATTTTAACATAAAAATAAAATTATGACCCTTGTTCCTAGTAATCTAGTGATCTCAGTGGAGCTCTACTGGGCATGAATTGCTCCCCACTGTTTTTCACGTAGCCACTTATCTAGACTATAATTTGCAGTGTATTATTCTGTATTATTTGAGGGGAGAGACTGAAAAAGAAAGGAAAGCAAAGCAAAATAATTACTCTGCACTTATTTCCACTGATATTCACACTTTATAAAGGCATTTCTCTTGCAAATGCTTACCACATCCAGATCCAGAGGTGTAACTCTCTTACCAGAAACTTTCTTACCAGTTTTCCATCTTTATCTTTTAGTCTTGTTTTTCTCGTGTACACATTTTTTTTTCTTACACTTGTACAACAGCCCATTTACAGTACTTTCCCCAGGGCAAAATATTTTCTCCCTTCTCTTGCATTTGGCCCACTTACCATGTCTTCAGAGGTTGCAACGTCAAGTAGACTTGCAGGCTTCAAGCAGAAGCTTTTGCTCTAAGGCAGCACACCAGATTGGAATTTTGAGTGGCATCATCACCTGCTGTTTCCTTTTACCATTGCCTTTTATGTTGTTTTCCCAGACTCAGTGCCAAAAATCTTGTAGAGACATTGCTATAACTCTGTCTGCAAAAATGAGCCTTCTTCAGATTTTGAATGGGTTAGAGTCCAACAGAAAGAATTCATTCCTGAAATACTCAGTGCAACCATTTCTGTCGCATACATTTGTTCCGTGTGATGCTTCCCCCAATATTTACTGCCATTTTAAAATAGTGCCATGAAGCTGACTGTATAGGCATAGACATTCCACAGTCAGCTTAATGGCACAATTTCAAAACACTTTAAAAAAAATCTTTTTTTTTACAAATGCAAGGATACTTTTTCACTATGGCAGGATGCAAAGAACCATTATAGTTAATGCTAAGAATCTGACTCTTGAACAAAGATTGCAGGGATCTTGAAAAGGTTAATAAGAATAGAAAAGAAATACCATAAATCAATTCACTTCCACTTTTAAATATAAAAACACTTAGTTGCATACCGATTGATCTTATATGTCTGTGTGAATTATGATATATGTGATTATAAGTTTATAATCATTTCATAATTTATCTGATTATGAGAACTTGCATGCACTGGTTAGCTGAAGGTCCCTAAGCCCAGAACTTCTAGGGAGAGTTTGATCTCTACCCAAGCAGAAAACAACTTTGTAATCCTAATGCAGTAAATCTGATACTGCTCCAAAGACTGAGATTTACAGTGTGGGTTCATGCCAATCATACTAAATGTGCCAGGAAAACATCAGAAATTCAGTGTACTGAAAACAGTTACCATCTCTGCAAACTATAGATGTCTTGATTTCTAGAGCTATAGCATCCTAAAAAGGAAGAGATAATATTTATCTACTTAAGTAAAGTAAATAGATAAGGAAATATTTCCATACTTAAGCAAAATAAATAGATGGGCAACAGCAGAAATTTCCATGGACAATAGTTCTACAACATTGAAGGAAATCACAGAATCACAGAATGGTTGAGATTGGAAGGGACCTCTAGAGTTCATCTAGCCCAACCCCCCTGCTCCAGCAAATCCCTGATAAGAATCTGTCCAGATGAGATTGCTGAACTGAGATGAGACAAACAGCGTCTTTATTGAGTCTAAAAGAAATAGAGAAAGATATTTTTAAAGGAAGAAAAATTCATGAGTTACACTTTTCGTTTTCTTTACATCTTAAAAATAAAAGCTCTGAAGTCCCACCAAATCAGAAAAACAAGCCTTCATTTTAATGAAGAAGATTTTTTTCAAGCTTTATGTTTTGCTATCACCTTAGAAAGGTCTTTCCTGAAAAAGAAAAATATTAAAATGAAAAGAAAATGTTTACAGGTTATTGAAAACTTCCTGAAGAAAATAAAATCATATTTTTTTTCTCAGCCTGTTGTAGCTACCCTATGGAATTTTATAACTTCTAGCAGTGCAATTGTCCTAGAAGCTATTTCTGTGCTCTGTTCTCTGGCTATATAAACTGGCCTCATTCTCTAATTAATGACATGTTGCAAAATACTGCAAAAGCTCTGCTAAAATTTCAAGTATAGCTTTGACATGAGCTTCTCTTGTAACCATAGTTCATCGTACAGGCCTATTATTTTTTTCTTTATGCATCCTCTTTGCAGCACCTTTGGTAAAAGGCATTACACTTTTCTGCTTATGACCCACACTCATGCCCACTGTTTCATTTAACCACCTTTGAGAATAGCATTTCTGCTCCATTCTCTTGGGCACTCCCAGTAGTCATTATTCCCAAAGGAACAATGACAGCCATCCGATCCATAAGGCCTCAATTAAAGTCCCAAGAGAGGACATTGAAAGAGGTATTTTTTTCTAAAAGCCTTTAAATGCTACACAACTGTTGCATTCTAACTTGCTGTCATTCCATCTTTATTTTTTTCTGCCTTTTATTATGTCTTCACTAATTCTGGCATGCTCTTGCAGTACATATGTGTGCCATCATCTGGTGAAGTACATTCTATGATGTATTCATGTTGCTAACATTAGCTATGTAATCTCTGTGCCCAAATTAGGGGGCTGGTCTGCCTAAGGTATCTCTGTACACAATGAATAGAAATAGTCTCTTTGAGAGGGAAATTCAGAGCTGGAACATAATTCAAATTCTCTGATTTTTACTCTGAAGAAGCCTATCACTTTTCACTGACGTCAGTGTAAGGGTGGAGAGCTCTTGGCTCCTTGAGGATATGTAGCCTGCAGGCAGCTTAGCTTTGACTTTTGGATGGGATGTTCAATGACCAGCAAAGCTGAGGGACCAGATTCCCAGACATGGGCTTTAGGAAGATAAGATGGGCAAGTGAGACCAGCTCCACTTCACTACTAAGAGTTGTTTCACATTCATAAAAAAATCCTTACTTCTCTTTGCTTTTGAATGATGTGTTAAATGCATACTGTAACGTTCAGCCATGTGAGTATCTTGGTATATGACTCATACATCAAGTACACAGGTCACCCACGGTGGAAAAGGACTTCAAAAGAGAGGAGTCTCCTAATTTATTTTGGATGTTCGTCTCCTAATTTACTTTGGAGTTTGTATTTTGGAGGAATTCTGTAAAAGGAACCAATATGTAATATGTCTTCAGGTTTTGTTTATGTAGCAGGCCCTATTTATCTTTGCTCTAAATTTTATTTTGTTGGAGCTCAAAAGACTTGGAGTTTCATGTACTTTGTTTATTGTACTTTATATACATGT
This sequence comes from Crypturellus undulatus, assembly GCA_013389825.1. Lineage (NCBI taxonomy): Eukaryota > Metazoa > Chordata > Aves > Tinamiformes > Tinamidae > Crypturellus > Crypturellus undulatus. The sequence goes on along the minus strand of VWPW01013586.1, from coordinate 440,965 downwards.
ACTTCATGTATTTTATTTACTTAGTTTTTATATTTATATGTGTATTATATATATATAAACATATACATATGATGTTTATATTATTTATATCTTTTTATTATATATACTCTATTATTTTTATAATGATCAGTGAGCAGACACACTTGGCCAGTTCAAGTTTACCACTTTTTACTTTGTTGTAGCAAGAAAACACAGGTTTCATGGAAATAGTCTTCCATGATAATTATACAACATCAGAACTCCTAAACATAAGCAATATATAATCTGAATGCACATACTGGGCACTTTTTGAGGGGTACAAGTTCGCATTTCCACTGTTTACAAAGGAATGCGGATATACTGAATATTAGAGAGGAAAAATCTTCAGTATTTTAAGGAAAAGGAGGCCTCTCCATTCAATGAAATAATCCAACTGTCCTTAAAGTAAATAAATATTGAACAGGTCTAGTTTGTATATTGAAGTCCTTATAAATCATAGAATCACAGAATCACAGAATGCCTAAGGTTGGAAGGGACCTCTAGAGTTCATCTAGCCCAACCCCCCTGCACACGCAGGGTCTCCTAGAGCTCATGGCATGGGACTGTATCCAGGCGAGTTTTGAAGATCTCCAGAGAAGGAAATTCCACAATCTCTCTGGGCAGCTTGTTCCAGGGCTCTGTCACCCTCACTGTCAGGAAATTTTTCCTTAAGTTCCTGTGGAACTTTTGGTGTTTCAGTTTGAGGCCATTTCCCCTAGTTCTGTCAGTGGCCACCAGTGAAAAGAGGCCAGCCCCATCCTCCTCACTGCCTCCCTTGAGGCACTTATAGACACAGATCAGGTCCCCTCTCAGCCTTCTCTTCTCCAGGCTGAACAAGCCCAGCTCCCTCAGCCTCTCCTCATAGGGCAGATGTTCCAGGCCCCTGATCATCCTAGTCGCCCTGCGCTGGACTCTCTCCAGCACCTCCTCATCCCTCTTGTACTGGGGAGCCTAAAACTGGACAAATAACAGTTGTAGCCGTATTTTAAGAAGTAGATTTATGCCAAATCTAGAATGGTTGGGAGCAATAATAGGATAAGCCATATGTTACTAAAAATGAGGTCAAAGAGGATAAAAAATACATTTTGAAAAATTTCAACCTAATTAATATTCTTTAAGATATTTTAATAACAAACATTCCATCAGCATTATGTCAACATAGTCATATTAGTCACCTCAGTTCTCATATATTTGGTTTATCATCTGTGCAGAATTATCCCCTATCCAAATGCATTGTAATTGAATTACAAAACAAAAAGAGCCTTTTCTAACTTTCTAAGCTTCTAGAATCCTAGAATTGAGTCAAGTAGATTTGAAGAATCAATGAAGAATAAGTTTTCATTTACTTCAGATACATTCAGGGGAATTATTTTTCCAAATGGTAATCTTAACATTTTAAAACAAACTGTCCGTATCTGTGGCACTCCCTAATTATAATTAGATAGATATGTGACTGATATTTTTGGTGGTAGGAATTTCCCGATATCACACCACCTATGATATGGATTTTGAGTTATTTATTCTGAATATGTGTACTACCAGAGGAAAATAATTTCAGTTTCTCTAAATTGACCAAGACCCTACCTTGAAATATATAAACTTATCAGAGAACCTGTTTAGACTCATAGCTAAATGCTTTTGTAGAAGCTAAACATTAGGATATCTACTGCACTTCTATTTTGATTTTCAACTTTTGGCCACGAAGAACTGAAGAACAATTTTGTGGAAATGGTTTAGTTAGTATGCTAAAGACACTGGAACATCTATCTGTGAGTTTTGTACACACACACACAAAAAAGATATTAAAACATTTATGAAGCATTAATTCTGCTTAGTACTATCTATACTTCTAATTATGCTTAGAAAATAAACAATTATTATATAGCTTGCACAAGTCACGAAAAATGTAAGACATTTCTAATAACCCAAAATAAATTGTTTATCCTGCTTTGGCTATATAAAGGTTATTTATTTTCATTCCTTAGTATATCTATCTATATCTAGTATATCTAATACAAGAATCACAGCTGCTCACTTTTAAATATAGGCTTCTACTTCCTGCATGAATATCTTACCAGGGTTTATATTTCTTCACAGTACAAATAGAATTGAACCATGTTCACACCTTTAATGTGGTATTATGCAGACTTCTCCAATTAGAATGTCAAATATTTTTAAAAAACCTGAGAGAAATTACCTCCTTCACTACTCCTAAATTGAATCAACCTTGAATATTGAACAGCAATTTTCAGCCTGGAATCCATGGATACCTTGATGTTTGTGGATTATTTCCAAGAGATTTGTGTAAGATAACTAAGAAAAAGAGAAGCATCAATAGGCTTGAATTCTTTTTAGAGGGCTTAGTCTACCTGCAGTGAAATTTTACAGGACTGGCAAACAAAAAATAAGGTTGAAAATTGCCTTGTGGATGTATTTGATGAATTACAAGAAAGCAAGTATCAACACCTCTAAAAAAGACTTGCAGCAAATAGTATTATCAATCTTTCTCTTTGATAGAATAACTATTTTATTTCAAGCTACAGGCACATTTCAAGTATGGTTAGTCCCTCAATTTCTTTTTTCTTTACGTCCAGGTATTCCCTTATTTTTCTTAGCAAAATATTTTTGCACATGGTATTTTGTAGCTCATGTTTAAGATGATATCACACTGGTTGAATTTATTTAGTGCTCTGTAGTTCTACAGTATGTGTTATCAGCTGCAACATCCCAAACAACCAAAGGATATATGTCATAGTAACCTCACAAATAAACTTATCGAGACATTATTCAATAATAATAATGTAGGGTTTATTATATAATGTAGTAGCATCAAAAAAATCACAATGTGGGCAATGATTCATTACGTTCAGTATTGTCCATACAAGACATGATACAAAAGATCATTACCATAAAGAAGGTGGTGAAAAAAAAAGTTTTCCATTAACAACTATTATTTTCGACTTATTATAATCTTTACCAACATTGGGATCCTATATACTTTCAAATATTCACGAGAGAGTTATTCATGAGAGAGTAAGTGTTCTTTATTCACTTTAGAAATCTCATGAGAATCTAATAAACAAAACAGATGCCTCATTTGCTTCAGTAGGTATAAGTAAAAAAGACTTCTGCAAAATGTGTAATACTTTTGAAATGGGCATACTTTCAGCTAGGAATCTAATCCTATAATATTTTAAATTTGCTAAGTAGAGTACAATTTTATAGTGTTTCACAGGGCACACTGGGAAAAGATTTAAGAAGGTCTTTAGGAAAAAAATGATATATATTAGTGTTAATGTGTGCTCAGATTCCTCCAGAGGGGGAATTCCCTAATAGCAAATTTCTGAGTGGTATTATGTTTAATCATACCTTTTAATCTCCTGTCTTCAGTTCTTTTCTAAGTTCATGTTGTATTTAGTTTTCCTTTTCCTTTGCTATACATTTGGGGTAAAGTTGTTATAATTTATACAAACTAGAGATATAGCCCTTGGGACCCAATCCCTTATGTACATCTATGACAGTCTGACATAATTCCATTAAAGGCAACGTCTTCCAGTGAAAGTAAATGTTCCTACTTTGTGAATTCAATAAACTTTATATTCCCCATAAATCATTATACTTATGACTGTCCAGATATTTTTATTTCAAAGAATACATAATATCTTTATAATTAATTTGCTACATTCAAAATGTCTTGTGAATCTTGGCCAGCTCTTTAGTTTGCATTTTTTTTACAGTAGCAAATATTCACTTCTGTAGAATTCCTTTGCAATTGAGATAAGCTAAACTTTTTGGGTTTTTTTTAGGTACTAACATTTCCCTAGAGTTTCTTTCTTGAGAAGCTATTTTTTGACTGGAATAAATAAAATATATTGTGACTGAAAATTCTGTTCTGATGGCATTAGCACCAACGTGGAAGACATAGACTTGAAAGCACCATAAGAACAATTCTGTTTGTATACAGCTTTCTCTTCCACCATAATGAACACTTGCAGTTCCCTATTTTCATTCTCAGACCAATTTATTCATAATTTTAACTAGTTTGGCTTTACAGAATTAATAACACAACTATTGGGATTCAATCTGGACATATGATTTTCTTTTTACTATCCTGCCAATGAGAAAGATTTTATTATTATTATTATTATTATTATGCTTGTCAAATTATTATTTTTCCTTACAAGCTTGAAAAGGTTTTTGTTGGAATACTTTAAAGTCATACTTTTGTCTCTCTTCTGCCTTCTCTTAAGAAAACCCTTAGAAGCAGAGTGAATACATAGGTGAGCAACAACTGTGTGTGGAAAAACAAGCAGTACCTGTCTAGCACAGAGACAGTGAGTCTGGGAAGGTGCACTCCTATTCATGGGGCACTGCTTCATCTTTCCTTGGTGATAACTGAAGGGCTATATCTCTTCATTACGAAACATCCCGCCTCAGAGACTGAGGGCAGAGGATATATCCATTGTATTGTGGCTCTTTGTAATGTTGAGCAGGGAGGAAGGGTTGTAGCACCCTGCACAGCACTCTATCATTCGCTTTTTAATCAATGGATAGAGTTAATCTATCTGATCTAATTTAGAATTTTATTTTTTCTTCATTCTTCCTCTAATTAACCTATGTTCATTTTTTCAATGCCTCAGTTATTCGGCAGTGTGAACAGGGCTAAAGTTGGCTTATCTACCTACTTACACTCCTCCAATAACCTATTAAGAGATTATAAAACATGCTCAGGTATGCATGTAAAACTCTGAGGAGAGTGTGTGTCTCTAAAATAATAGATGGAGCTTCTCTAACTGGATACAATTTAGAAGTTCTCAGCATCTTACTTGTGGACTAAAGTTGAGCATCTGCAATACTAGCTTTTATATTTGATTGGAAATTGCAAAATGCATTCAACTTTAAATAGATCTTGACATGGAACTTGTAAGAATAATTTTGTAATTCAGGAAAGTCTAGACCTAACATTTTTTACTTAAGCCATTTTTCTAGTGAATCTTCTCTTTAAAATTGTCATAGCCTGGGCATGTATAAAAGGACTGGGACTGATGATATTCAAAAGATAGCATTCAGGGATAAACTAAGCCTGTTTGAGCAGATGGATGAGGACATCCATTTTTGAAGTGCGCTATGATTTCTTTTTGCTTGCCTGACTCATGTTCCTTTCAATGAAAACTAGCGTGGACAGTAATGATGGAGGCAGTAACTCTTGCTTGTTCATAAAGGCTTGTTCATAAAGGCAGACTCATGTTCCTTTCAATGAAAACTAGCGTGGACAGTAATGATGGAGGCAGTAACTCTTGTTTGTTCATAAAGAAGCTGGAAAATCTTATAAAAGCTGGATGTCTTATAGTTTATATGTAGTTTATGATGTCAGTCCAAATATATGATCAAGGACTACAATGAATCACACTCTTTTTCACAGTGTCTGCTATGTTTGCTAATTGGCATATGAGAAATGTTATAACTTCAATTTTGTTAGCAAACTATTCACGTATACAGTATCAGGTTGTACAGATGCCTGTATTTTTCCTTTGACATAAGCATTAACATAAACTAGGATTCTTATTAATTTTTAAGGAAATTTGTAGCAGAATAAATAAGTGACTTAATGTCACTTTATATAGTTTTAAATATTAATATTAATGCAGGAATTCAACAGTAAATCAGGTCCAGCACTCATCACAAACTGACCATCTGGCCTTTCATCACAAAAAGAGAAAGAAAAGCCTTGAGAATGATACTCACCAGATCTTGAGACTTAATGATAGCATTTCTTAAAGCACTTTATCAGGTATATTTTCTTGTAGGATGACTCCATTAAAATGACATTCTGAGTTGTGCAGTCCTTCTCAAGTGGAATCCAATGAATTTCTGAGAGGAATTTATACCTAGGAGTATCTCATTTTCTCCTGGATGTTTCACAAAACCTCTTTGAAGTCTTTGGAGTGATGGTACGGATAAAATTCATCCTATTCCTATTATAGATAGCTATAAATCAAATGAAATTGCTGAGAAAATGATAGCACAGGTCTTCAGCTGGTATATATCTGTGTAGCACTCTAATGTCAATGGTGCTTTACCTACCAGTGAATCTGGCTATGTTATTTGTTTTTAATATGAAATACACAAATATTTCTTCAACTGAATTTCTGTCTGGGGCATTATACTTGTGTTATCTATTTGTTCTTCAGCATCCAGGACAGTATTACGCTTTCTGCCTTTAATGTTACTAAAGGCAACTGATAACTATGAGACTATTTTTAAGGAAGAACATCTAGGTTTTAAAAACATTTCAAAGATGAATTTTCACTGTCATATCTTTTATAAAGAGCAATTCTTTATCATTCTAAAGTATTTTTCATAATAATTACTTTCTAAAATGTAGATGACATTTATTTGAGGACTGCTGCTGATCTCTATTTAAGCACATAATCAGAAAATATGAAACGTAAGTTGATCTAGTCCAATACCTTTTCTGTAACAGTGAGCAAAATAGAATGCTTTGTGAAAAAATGTAAAAAAATAAAGAGCAAATCTAGGACCCCAGGGTCTATCCTTTTATTCAACAGCATGTAAAAATATGTATGTCTCCCTATACATCAGAAAGGAGCAACAAGTCAGAAAGAACATTAAAAATGAATAAAGATTTTCAGAATGTGAGGGTCCATCTGGACTCATTTGTCCCTCTCCCCTTACCCCTCCTTTTCCTCTTCGTTACCTATAATTCTAATCTTGAACCTTTCAGCAGCAGGAGTTAAAGAAACCCACGATCTAATCTAAGTCGTACTAGTTCTGGAAACATCACCCATGTTCCCTCCCTCCCTCTCCTTGACACATCGAAGTATAAATCCTGATTCAGAGTCTAATAAAGTTTATGGTAGCCTGTGCTATAATGTGAGTGACTGCCATGAGAAAAAATAAGTGAATTTATAAATAAGCACGATAGAGTAAAATCACTCAGTTTGGTTTTACCAACTCTGACAGTGCTTCTCTATGAAGTTAAGCAGAGAACAAAGATGACATGTATTGTGTCTCATATAGTAATATCATGATGCAGAAGAAAGTACCAAGATGCATTCTGTAAGCCACTAGGGTATTCCAAATGTGACTCATATCACCTTTCAGTTTAAAATATTTATCCATTTTACATGAGAAAGAATAACAGAAAAGCACACCTATTCTCAAGGTGAATTTATGATTGCACTACTTGCCACTCCATTGAGAATTTCATTGTATAACAACAAAAAAAAAGGATTAAGAAGCCTTTTGGGCAGGGACCTTCGTTCATTATAGGCATATACAGAGCCCACCATAGCACAGTCCCTACTTTCCATCAGGAACTCTGGGTGCTAGCACAAAGAATAAAATCAACAACAATACTCAGAAAAAAAAAAAAAAACATATCTTTCATCTGATTTGCTTTCTTTCACTGGCCATCACTACACTGTGGATTAGAGGAGAAAACCCAGCTACAAAAAGTGGAAAGATAAAATTTGAAGGGTTTGGGCTTTGAGGCAAGAATCTCTACAACTGCTGTAAACTGTTGTAGCTCCATTTACCTCAGCAATATGGCAAGCATCAAATTAGTAAAGGAAAAGAAAATTAGTAAAGGAAGATTATTATGTTTTTTATCTGTCACACAAGGGAGTCACATGCAGAACTGTTTCATTTCAAAGGCAGAAATTCTGATGATCAGGTTAAAACTAAGGAAAATACTTTTTTCTTCTGCAATGTGTTTAAACAAAACCTTATATGAACTCTATTACTATGCTACTAAACCACGGTCAAGGAGAGGAAAAGAATGAAAGAGAAGCTGCAAGGGGCTAAAACATTGGCATTTTGTGGATTTTTTTTGTCTGAAGAACACAAGATTAGGATTCATGTAGAAAAGACATTGTATTCTCATTATCTAAGTTCTAACAGCACTGAGAAATACCTTTTCTTTTAGGTTCTATATATATGTGAAAGAGTCTTAGATGTGAGGGTAGGGAAATCTCCCATCATGGAAAGGTATGCACCTTAGTTTTCCCAACAGTCATCTGTAGATATGGTTCAGCATGGGTGTCCGACAAGGTAGGTGTGTGGAATGTCTGGCCAAGATTGGACACGTTCATCTTGTCTCCCCATATTCTGCAAAGCTAGTACTCCAGGCAGAGCAGGTTTTGTGTCATCTATGCTATCCCCATATATGTGATTTGGAACTGACAGAGTCCATGGTGGCAAGAAGAACTCCAAATCTAATTATAGTCCTTATTATTTTTGATACTTTAATCTGAATCACCTAAAAGTTGAGGTTGAGCATGGGACCTAACAGTATAGAAGTATACTGACATAATGGATCGTTTCTGACATTGACATCAGTGAACGCTTTAATGGAAGTCCTTTGAAATTCTCTGATATGGAGAAGTAAATTGACACCTTCTTTTATGGGAGAGGTAGACTCTACTCCCCTAAATGGAAGACTCAGAAATACTCAGTTGAAAAATCTGCTTCCTGTCTCCCAAACAACTTATTCCTGTGGAAAATGTCATAAATCCTTTAATTACTTTTTAATACACCTTTTAATTGCTGTCAGTACATTTGTGATTCTATACACCAACACCAAAATTTTATTTATCTGTGTATTTATTCCTCTCATTGCTTGTAGTAACATTTTTGCAGAAGGATTTTTCTTTACACACACACACATATATATATATATATATGTATATAGTAGTAACATCAATACATAATTCTTATTCCTACTTTCTCATTCTTGTATTTTATTCTTCTGTGTTTTTTTTTATGTTTTTCCTGTTTATCGTAATGGAAAAAAAAAAAATCTCTGGTACCTGTGAGGCTGATACTGCGTCGCTGGTTAAAAGAGATAGACATCTTTCTCATTTGTTCTGCTGAACACATTTGCGCATAGCTAAGTAAAGAAGCAATTCCTTTACTTATATTAGAAAGCTAATATTGAAATGGCCAAGATTTGTATATCAAAGGATAAGGTTTTAGCAGTTGAAGCCATGTCATAACATATTAGGTGAATATATATACCAACGGATTCATTGAGAAAAGGGTATATGCTCAATAATGAATTTGACCAAAGCATTCAGGTTTCTCAGCAGCTTATTGCACAACGGCTGTTTCTCCCCATGGAAAGCATTTGATGTAATACACTAACTTGCTTGGCTTCTTTTGACTCTGCCTTTTTATGATACAGTCAAAATGGAATAACTTAGCATCCTCTGTCGTCGGAATGTCTAAACTAACTACAGATGGGAACTAAAGCCATGTTCACTAACTTGGCTTCTGCTGATTCAGCTTTTTCAATTTTTAATGAACTTCTTAAAAATCAAGAGTACTAAAATATGGACTGGTATACAGAATATATCTGGGGTGATTAGAGAACTGTTATATATCCAGTGGGTTGCACATCACTTACTTGTAAATTCTTCAGAAAACAATAAATAAGAAAAAATCAGCTGCATTGACCACAGGAATATCCTCCATCATGTTTATGCAATATGAGTTATATTTCAAGGGCCATTTTTGTCCAGAGGTGTAGTTTCCACAGAAATCAGGGGGTTAAATCGTCCATAGAGAATAGGACATTCATTATCATTTCTCTTATTGAATCTCTTAGTAATTCATTTTTCTTAACCCTTTTCTTAACCCCAAAAATAATGCAGAGGGACAAGAAACTAGGCAGAGTAGAGGACAGGCATTCTACCTGTCCTGATCTGCAGACCAGCATGGGAATCAGCGCGAAGCATCTTTTAAAGGAAGAATGCTGATGTCCCTTGCCTTGCCTTGCCTTGCCTTACTGGAGATTAGAAGAAGGCCTATCCCAATACAGGGTTAAGTGGGTGTGCCACATCCCAACTCAGAGAGAGCATCAGGAGCAAGCAGAACTTTGCTCCTTCCCTCACTGATCCAAGGGAAGGATATTGCAATTTGCTGCTGACTCATCCCGCAGCAAAGTCTAACTCCTTTCTCTCCCATCCAGATAACAGGAGCAAGGAAACTGGTTGTGCTTTTCTGTCTTCTCCATAAAGTCCCTTCCTTTTTCAGTTCTTGGCTTTCAGGGCTACAAAACCATCTCCTACACAAAACTTGTGGTAAAGCCACAAGTGAGTCCATTAAGTGTATAATGTCTTGCCAAATGTGTATATTATTGTCTTAACCATAACTGTATGGGTTAAAAAGAGCTCCTTACATTGGCAGGATTTCATTTATTGAAATGCATATATTTTCTTAGAAAATATATTGGGAGTTTAAAATAAGTTTGGTAATGAAAAGGCATTTAAGTTGCAGTGATACTAGCTGGTTTCACTGTAATGTCATGCATGTTTATTCCTACAAGCTACTATGTGACGCAATTTATAGCAAGTGGATGATTTTTAGTGTGCAGAAAAAGTACTGGAAGACACACTGCTTTGTGAAAACAAATCACAAACTATTATTCTATGCTCAATCTCTTTTGTACTTTCTGTAGTTCATTTAATTATCAAGAATTATCATCAGTCTTAAGGTTTCACATCCTGAAAACAGCAAGTTTGAGAGAATGAATGAAGCACTCTTAATATATTCAATTTTGTCTCTTAGAAGCGTTTAAGTGTTGACACTGAGGAAATTTTCTATAGAATGAAGGCTCACAGAAGAAGTACAATTGTAGGCCAAAATGTTACATGTGGACTTTACACTTCCATGATTTTATTCTTGTTATTATATAAAAAGCACTACTTAAAAGTATCTATATCTGCTTCATTATTTTCATGGATCATTAGATGAAGTAACAATCTACCCTACTGGTAATAGTCTGAAGGCTTCCTATGGATAGGCTTATGTATTTTCTTATATATTTAAGTAACATCACCTACAAAAATGCGCCAGGACATGAACAGTCAGCTAAGAAAACATATCTAAGTGACTTTGTAAGATGAAATAATTGCAATTTAGATTCTGTTCATGACTTTGTGACATTTTATTCAGCAAGCTACTATTTCAAAAAGTACAAGGAAAAGCTTTTCTAAAACAGAAATGCTCAGTATCTTTAATACTAACCCTAGGAATACCAGGGTGCAGCATGATGAAGCACAAATATTAGACAATTCAGTATGCTCTCAAGTCAAACACTTATTTTGAGTCAAAAATGTTCTGTTCTATTTATTACTTGACTTTTGGTCATTTACATGCAATTCCTTATCATTTCAAAATTATATTGCTCTTGAAGGATTGGATGGGGTACATGAATACATTTCCTTATAATTCAGGTATCTGTTTGATTATGCACCTTTAGAAATGCATTTCTGTTTTTCACAAATTACTTTAAACTCTAACTATTCAAATATAGTTATGATTTGTGGTGTCATACATATGTGTCTACACTTTAATACTTGTTCTAAAATTTCAGAAGTATGGATTTGAAATCCCTTAATCAGAGAATGAGGTCTGAACACAGATCTGTGAATCACGAGTGGTTACTTTCTCATTAATCTGAGGGAAAACATCTTCTGGTCTCTTTAAAAAACAAAAATTATACCTCCTGTTCAGTTTCCCTGCAATCTATGTTGTTTTTCAAATTAAATACTTGGACTTCCTCCTTCATAAGCCCCTAAGTTGTTGAATAAGACCTGAGCATCCTCAGAGAAGGGACTTGCAGATCTACTCCATGCTCAGGATTTTATATTGACTAAGGCTGATGCATTTCATTCTCAGGTGCCCCAGGTTTTGGGGAAGTAGATCACATTGCTTTGCTGTTGTTCTCATTACCAGAGGTTAGCTGTTTCAGTGTTCAACCCTGTGGTAGTAAAGCATCTTTCTGCACTTCTGAGCTTCTGTTCACCATCTGTCAAGGGGCAATTATTGTCTCATTGTAGCTGTGTGAAGCAGAAAGTATTAATTGCACATATACCACAGCAACAAAGAAAAGGCAAAAGCATAAAAGGATTAGTTTACCATAAATTATAATGAATACACCAGGTGATAAATTCAAAAGAATGGAAGAGACTCCTTAACCAGGACAAATAATAACCACTCTCTTATTTTGACTTATCATTGGTGTATTGAATTCAGAATAAAAAAACTCATAGTGTCACAGCATGGTCTACAGATCGTCTAGTCCCATCCCCTCCACACTCAAGCAGGGTCACCTAGAGCACTTGGCCCAGAGCTGTGTTCAGATGGCTCACAAATTTCTCCCAGAGTAAAGACTCCACAACCCTCTGGGCAGCCTGTTCCAGTGGTCAGTCACTCTTACAGTTAAGGAGATTTTCCCCATATGAGAAGGACCTTTCTGTCTTTCTGTTTTTGCCTATTGCCTGCTATCCTATCACTGGGAACCACTAAGATGAGTCTGATCCCTTCCTCTTATCCCTTCTCATATTGATTAAATCCCCCCTCAGCCTTCTCTTCTCCAGGCCGAAGAGTCTCAGCTCTCTCAGACTTTCTGCATGGGAGAGATGCTCCAGTCTCTTAATCATCTCAGCAGCTCTGCACTAGGCTTGCTCCCTTACCTCTATGTCTCTCTTGTATATGGGAGCCCAGAACTGGAAATAGCACTCCAAGGGCTGATTAGAGGGGAAGGATTACTTGATTTGACTTGCTTGTCAATATTTTATTAAAAATAAAAACAAAAGGAGCTTATTGCGGTTGAAAGGGCTGACTGATTTGCTTCATGAGCTTGGAGTTAGCCCTTTACACAACAACTTTCTAGAGTTTTCCTAATGTGATGTACTTAAAGTCTTGGTCTGACAAATTGTAGAATATCAAAAGGGGAAAAAAACTTCTTTTGTTCTGTATATGTACACCTAAATATAGATATTTGTGGAAATAAAAGAAGAATGTTTGTGACAAACTGTGAACACTGTTTGGCAAAAAAAGAATTTGTCTGTTAAATTGCTATTTCCATAGTAATCTGCTTCTGTTCTACTTGTCATATCTCTGCTTATATCTGTCAGCCGGAACTACAATTCTGACTAAATACCTTCAATACTTTCACCAAAGTGAAAGTGGTTTGGTTTCACCAAAACCACAACCATTTCAGTGAGCTTGCTTCCTATAAAACATGATATTTATTTTCTAATTTATACAATACGGGACCACAGTCCTGATACAGACTAGCTTCTGATATTTTGGCTGTCCCTTTTAGAAAGTCTCTTCTAAAGGGGACATATGTTCCTATCCTATGTAGAAACCACCATGGGATTCTTCTTCTCCTTCTACCTCACAGGACTTAATAGGTTTCAATTTATGCCTGTTAATTGCTATGCTATGCTATGCTATGATTGGATATGAGTCTCTATGGGGTTTTCAGATACCCTGCTTTTCATCCAACCTGTCTTTGCTTTGGGCCAGTTCTTTCAGCACCACAAAAGATTCCAGCAGCAGCTTTGACTGTCAGTGAGTTACAGGCATTTCTAAATCGCCCTCTGCAACTTGATACATATATATATGCTGTATATAACTGTTATGGATGGAGACAGAAACAAAGCTCTGTGATTTCTTTTTTTCTTTGTCCTTAAAAAGAAAGAAACATGTACACAGATAACCGTTGTCCTACTGCTTTGGCACTGGATATAATAGAGTTAATTCATTCCTATTAAACACTAGGAGTCATTTTGTCTGTTATGTTACAATATAAATGGGAAATATAACACTTCATAACAAACACGATCTTAGCACACCAAGAGCTATAATTCTGTTTGAATGAGTACTCATAGATATACAGACTCAGTATTTATCAAATTTAAGACAAGCTCCCATCTGTCTTACTATACCCAGTTCCATTCTAAGCTATGCTAAAACTAAAGGATATTGGAGGGATAGTGATGCATAAAAAGATATAGCAGAAGGTCACACAATTAAATCCCCATTTTCCACAAGTTTTACCTCCCTGTTTTTCTAACATTGTGAGGAGAGGAGCATATTATAGAGACTGGTAATGGCAGTTACATTGGGATTGCAATTGAACTCTCTAAGTGTATTTGAATCGTGAGATTTCAGTATATTATGCCTTTAGACAGTTGAATCTGCAATGGGTTGTGTGATGGAAATACACTCGGGATAAAAAAAATGTTTCCTATTAGACATGATCCAGCTGAAACTAACCTAGCTGACTTGTCTACAGACAAGTGCCTATGGTAATCTTCTAGCCAGCTACTCATTGCAGTCAGGGCAAATGTGTTCAATACAGTCAAGGTAGTATAAAGTGCTATTTAGTTCAATGTGACAAGTGATGAGATGAACAACAACAACAACAAAAAAGATCATCAGAGAGTGTGGAGTAAACCGGGGTATTCATAGAGTACCTCCATCTACCCTTCTCCCCTATCATATGGCTGATCATTTAGATGCTATAAATGTATTATGAAATTCTCAGTCAGAATGACTAGGTAAATGGCTACCTGAATGCTTAGGACACCCTGGGAGTTATAAGTTATTTCAATAGGCTGCCAGGAGAGGATGGCATGTGACGAAAGCTATGGCAAAGCAAACTCCAGACTCATGTCATTTTTCTCAAACAATGGTACAATACATGTCAAAGAGACAACAGTTTGGTAATTAATTTCAGGGAAGGTAAATTATTCTGGAAAACTTGGCAAGTTGATTATGTTGGTCTCTTAAAGAAAACACCTGAAAGCTGGAAATACCTCCTCAAAGGAGCAGAAATAATCAGTGGTATACAGAATGTGCACCCACCTTAACTGCAACTGATCTGTCAACTGTAGCTGGCAGATGAGAAATACAAAAATGGGTTTATAGACAATACCCACTGATCAAAATACAATAGTATTTAAAAATTATCAGGAATGAAGAGAAATACCCCAGAAATTATTTTTAAGGAAATATAGGAGAAGTAATACTCTTTTTTTCAGAGCTGGACAAAAAAAGACTTCAATCAGTTAAGGCACATAAATGAGAAAGACTGCATATAGATAAACCACTGTTGGCATCATAGTAAGGGTGCTCTATTTTGGATAACTATCTTAGCCAGCAGAAGCAGATGTGAACATTCTTTTGATTTCCAACCACTGGTAACACTGTGGTCTCAGGCTTTCAGAGAAAGAATCCCTATAATTTCATCACATGAGTCTTCAGACTCAGGCTGTACAGTGAAAAGGTTCTTTTTAAAGGTTTTATTTGTTTGTTGTTTTGTTGCTATTCCTTTGTTGCTCAATATGCCTGGAGTTAAATTACACTTTTTCAAGCATCAGAATCTTTCCCAAAGACAAAGCAACAGATTACCTGTGGAAAATCCTTTTTTTTTTTTCTTTTTCTTTCAGATTTACTTGTTTCATATAACAAAACCATTCCTACATAGGAATGCAGTCCAACCTAATAAAAAATCTCTTCCAAAGCAGAGACACTAAAAGAAAGAAGAGAGCAAGCATGGATTTATCAGAGGGGGTAACAGGACTCTAAATACACTCCTGCAACCACACACTGTATGGCAGGTTGTCCTCTGCTTTATGGTTATTTTTGCACCTATACATGTGCAGGATCCCTTTTCTTCCTCTCCATGTTATCCAGGCCCATATCTGCATCTACAGAGCAAAAGCTTTAACATCAAATGCATGCTAAAAGATGACACCTTTGAAAAACAACTGTCCCTACAACATATGCTGGACTGATAAATCTCAAATCCAAATTTTTTTATTCATATACAGAACGATTTGTGGAAAACCTGTGTAGTGAAAATTTGCTAATTGTCTACCATAGTCAATTCAAGTGGTAAAATAGCCCTTTGGTTTCAGACTCCTGCCAAATTTCCTAACAACTGTGTTAATTAAATCTGTTGGTTTTAATGGCAAGGATGTTTACCATTCATGAAAGACATAGAGTCATATAAAACAATAATAAAAGTCATCTACTTGAATCTGTGTCAGAAGGAGAACAGTGAAATGTGCATATCTTGTTGGATGTAATACATGCCACAATTTCTTTAGTGATCAGTTTATTAAAAATGTACCCAGAAAAAGGATTGTCACTCCAGAGTATATCTTTTTCATGAATGAACACCAGTGATGAGTTGGTTCTAGTTGTGGTCCATGTACTATGGAAGATAAATCAGAGAGGTGTATCTTTTGAGAAAGGAGCATCTGCCATTCTAGGAGAGAAGTTTGTCACAAAGAAGAAATAAAATGGGGTTGAAGTGAGGAAACACAGAAAACCTCTGTTCTGGATTATACAGGAAGTGAAGCTGTATAACAGTGAGATAACTTTATTCAAGTTTAAGTATTTATTGAACAGCAGTAAAAAGGTTTGAGGGGATATTCAACAACAGTCAGCAACATAACAACCTGAGGAAATTCATTTATATGCTGCTTTAATTCTATTTTGCTTCATTTTGCTCATTTTAGAGACAATGAGAATAAAAACCTTTAATTGCTGCAGTTTTGACATGTATCAGCTTTGCAGAAAACAAAAATCTGAGAGAGGCATATCAAGGCATGTCTTATTGGCTAGACTAGATGTGTGGAAAGCTAATTCTGAGGTCATTGACAGTCAGTATAAGACAGATACATAATGATAGGGACGCATAAGCAGAAGTATTTCATTTTTAGTGGACAGAGAAACTGCTTACAATAGTGTTCATTTCTTTTACTTGCAGTGGTGTGTCAGATGTCCATCTGAAATATACAAAAGAATAAAATGTAATGGATTAAATTGAAGCTGTTTTAGTTTAAAACTACCCTTAAAAATCAGTTTACTGGAAGATGCCTTGTGGTGTCTCCATTTATTCAGCAACTCACAGGATAGAGTACACACTGAACGACAAGTCTCTCATGATCACCCTATTCCTCTGCTTTCAGCAGGCACTTCATATTGAGGAGGCTGTAGAATCTTCTAGATTGAGCTGTGCTAAGAGGTTTGCACTCCAGCTGCCTCTCACCATGTGTCCCCCAAAGCTACTCATGCCTTACATGTCTACTAGCTGACTGAAAACATCAGTTTCCCCTAACTCATTCTGAGCAAAATAAATCAGGCTAAATTAGAAGCTTTGAGTACCAACTAATTACTAATTTTGCCCATGAACACTAGAGCATGTTAAGATGCTCTTCCACAAGCAGCTTGGTAGGCATAACTCAAGAGAGAATTTTGTCAGCATCTGGCAAAGAAAAACTGAATGAGCTTTTTTTTCACTAACATAAATTTTTGAAAGGTCTATTTGTTTACTGCACANAGCAAAATAAATCAGGCTAAATTAGAAGCTTTGAGTACCAACTAATTACTAATTTTGCCCATGAACACTAGAGCATGTTAAGATGCTCTTCCACAAGCAGCTTGGTAGGCATAACTCAAGAGAGAATTTTGTCAGCATCTGGCAAAGAAAAACTGAATGAGCTTTTTTCACATAAATTTTTGAAAGGTCTGTTTGTTTACTGCACCTGAATCAAAACCAGACTTCCACTGAAGTAAGAAATATAGCCAGGTATCGTGCCTCTGAGATGCGTAACCCCAGGACCAGGCTGAATGTTCTCACCCTGCATCTCAAACCCTTGATGGGACTATCCACACCATGAATTGTTTACGCCAGCCAGGATCACGCCAGGATTGTCTGGTTCTACTACCATGCCATAAGCTTTTCAGTCTTCTTAAGCAGATCAAGTGACTGAATATATGCATCTTCATGCATCTAATTCATGCATCTTCATTGAATGCATATAGAATAATAGTGGACTACAGTAAAAAAAAGATAAAACAATTACTGGAAAATTAAAAAGAGGGTCCTTCTCATGCACTTTCTGGGTATTATTTCAACCTCATTAAATATAGTGTTTTCTGAACAGCATAATTTTTGAAAGACCAATTTTTCTTTTACTTTTGGAAGAAACAAATTTCGACATGTGTCAAATATTTAAAAAAATAAGGATAACCTTGGACCTCCATTCAATAACCTAATACATGTAGCCACTATGTTTCAAATGATACCGCTATGAAACTATATTTTCTATAATTTCTGAATATCAAGTATAATTATTTCCAGCAAAGTATTCTTACTGTAAGTTTGTTTCTTAATTGTGTTTCTTCCTTTTTGATGCTGGTTCCTGTTATAGGAAAACTTTTTTGTTTTAATGGAAAAACAAAACATATGGATTTCCCAGCTTTTCATTTCCACCACTCTGCAAACTCACAAAACCAAAAAAAATCTCCAGGAATCATTTCAGAGAGTTCATTGTTAGAATATCAGGCAAGAATATTATTTCTGTCACTTCCTGTTGCTCACTATGCTGAAAAAAATTACAGAAACTCACAAAACCCTAATATTTGTCCACTTTAAAACTCTGACCTCAACAAGAGCAAGGAAAAATATAGAAATACAAGCCTATCTCATAAATATTAAGGAAAGAAAAGATTCTGCACAAATAGTCATTTAGTTTCTCTAAATTTCTATTTCTCTACAAAATATTACTATTATTACTATTACTATTATATTACTATTAAGAATTATAATGTATTTCCAGGACATCTCTTTTCACTGACTGCAAAGATATGGTCAGTTCTGTTGTGCTTGCTTACATAGGGAATGTCTACATTTGGTCAGATGAATCCTATCTTCTTGCTTAACTATAGGCAGAGCTATGGGTGTGCTTATGGTCTACACAATCCTACAGTATGAATTGAAACAGGTACCTTTATTTTATTGCCTGTAATATCCTTCAGAGAGAGTAAGAGTAACTTTTGTACTTAAGCTTTCCTCTGAAGGTTTGAATATTATCCAAAACCAAACAAGCTGACTGTTGGTAGCTTAATTACGAAACATATTTCCGTGGTAGTTCAGAAATAGCGTACTTGGATGTGTACAAGTTAATTCCTGGTTGAATATATACTTTGCTAGGACAGATGCTTCCTCCTTTTTGTGCAACACAACAAAAATCCTCAGTTGGGAATGGAATTATAGCACAAAGTGCTTGCATCCATACTTTTTGCTTATTTGTGTAAAGGTAATGGAACAGTTTTTGGAACAGGTTTAACACAGATTTGAAACAAATATTCAGCAATGGAAAAGGCCTGATCTGCTATGATAATTTAACTTCTAGTGATACTGCTGCCACTGAACTGAGCAGAGAAACCAGTGACTGGGTTTTTTTAAAGCTGTGGATAGGAGTCACATGCTGTTGGAATGTTTCTGAAATCTGGGCTTATGTTCTGCCTTCACTCAGCTGAGTTCAGCTATACTTTTTCCACTAATAAAAACTGAGATGGCTCAGATCAGCTTCTGTTTTAAAGAATGCACTAAAGTCTTGGTTGTGATGACATTCATGAGCTTATGGAAACATGCTTTGTATCATCCTAAATTGCTGCAAAGTGAAAGTACTGCAAGAAGCCTTTCTTCTTTTATTGACTTTTAAACATTTTATTTATTCTTTTGACTAAAAGCATTTTGAAATCTTAAACGTATTTCTGTAATACAAGATATATAGATTTGATATAATATTTTAGCCTAAACTACTATATCAATTTCAAATAGAATATAACATAAAAAAGATATATTTTACTGATGTAAAACTAATGTGAAGAAGACCTTATTTGGTCATGGGTGCTTTGTGACTTTGCAACTATAGTATACCCAGGTACCCAGTTAGTTAAGCATATGGGAGAAGCCTAGACTTTGCAGAAGTTTACTCAGCACTTTCCAAAAATCTAATACTTTTATGTGGAAGTTGTTCACTTAAGCAGCAAGGAAACTCAAAGCTTGTCTCTGAAAAAATTATGCCTTCTACTTCTCAAATTTTCCTCAATGTTTGAACAACTTTCAGGAAAGAATTTTTAACATTGAGAAAGTGAATGAAAAGTTCATGTCTATCAAACTTTCAGTGTGAGTTGTAACAAGGGCCACTTATGGTATATGAGTGATAGATAACTAAATCTGAACTCACTCTGCAACACCATTGTCCATAGACTTTCTCCTACGTTCTACCCAAACTGTTGACATATGCCTGTGATGTTCCAGTTTTTGAGGTAGACCAGAGTGTACTCCAGTAGTGCTGAAAGTACAAGACCTAGGACAAGAAAACTTTTAAATACATTGCTAACAAATGAATCATGTTTTCTAAACTAAAAACAAAACCAAAAACCAAAAACAAACAAAAAAATCTCAGTGCCTGTTTCACGTTCTCCATGTTTTTGCTGTTATACTTTGGAAATCTGGTTCAGCAAAAATCTTAATAGCTAATTTTTATTATGGTGTGTCTGTAGTTGGGCCAAAGGTTATTTAATTTTGATATATAATATGTAAGCATGATGGTTGCATTAAGAATCTTATGAAGAGTTATAGAAAATGTTTTATTATCAACACCTATACATTTTTTAAATCGGTTTGCAAATTGTGAAGAGAACCCCATAATGTTACTGTGAACCCATATCAGAACATTTATTAGTTGATCTGCAAAGTAAAAAATAATCCATAGATTAAAATCATATGAAGTGGACAAAATATCATAATTACATTTTTTTTTGTTGTTGTTGATCTACCTAAATGACAGTGTTCATGAGGGTAGTCAAACATCTTCATGCTGGGTAAAACTGGTTGCTTTTGTTACACATGGCTTCGTTGTGTTGCTACCTTCATTACACCAAAAAAGTGTCCAGTATAGATTTGTAAATATTAATTGTAGTCTAACTTAGAAATAGGACCATTATTTATAGAGAAAAAGTCATAATGAAGCACTGCAAAACAGTTCAATAGTAAACAAATAGCACGAGTGGAATTCAAACTTACATATCACAGATGCGACTTGGAGCTGAAGTAACAAAATTAATCAAAACTCAGACCACAGAGAAGTCTCAAAAATCTTCCATATCCACCAGAAAGTGATATTCATTCTTAAATGTTTTCTTTTTCTTCTTATTATAAACCCGTCTGGATTATTTTTTTCTCTTTTAATGATGTTTCTTTGACATTCATCCATTTTTCAAGTCTCATCATTTCAGGATCCTGTGTTATATATTTAATTTTTGAAAGTTGGAAAAAAAAACACAGTGCCACTTGGCAATTTATAATTCTCATATTTTCTTTGCATATGATTGCAATTTTATAAATATTGCATATATAAACACTGCCTATCAGACAAAACAGTTTTTGAAAAATACTTTAAGGGAAAAAAAAAGAGATTAGACATGGTGACCAAAAAAATAATGATAATCAGCAAAAACTGTCTTGCATTTGGACTTATTGTTATCAAGAAACTCTATCAATCTGAATCAGTTCTGCTCTTCACATGCATTAGCTATCTATAAGAAAGAGCAAGCATGCAAGCATGTTGGGGAATTTCAATACAATATTAAATCATAATGACTAGAGAACCCTGAAAATTAGAAAGAAAGACCAGAGCTGCCAGGATTTTTCTAATGTGCACAAAAAAACAGTTGATTGCTCTAGAGAAAATTATTCAAAAGCCCTGCATATCTATAGAAAAGAAACTGGAAAACAGGAATGACAAAAGTAGCTTTGAGAGATTTGAGACGATGTTAGACATAGCAAAAATGAGAGTGAATTATGATATAAATGAAAAATAACTATGCAATTTTCAAATATCTCCATGCCATGGAAGAGGAATATAATAATACCATTTTATCTTGCCATACCTACAGGGGCATCATACATAGTTGAAATTTGGGAACTGTATTATGGAAAAGACGGTAACTGGACTATTTACAGAGATTAAACAAAAAAAAAAAAACAAGACTTAAAAGTTTAAGGACTCTGTCCCACAACGCACTGTACATTCCACTCATAACAAAGCTTACAAGTACCTGAACAACCTGAAACATATAATAATAAATACCACTGAAGACAAGGAATAAATTCTCCTTGCTTAAAGACTTTCAAAGCTTTCATATTCATTTCTAGAGATGGGTGAAATTTTATCTTAGATATTTTATTTTCTAGGAATACTCCTTTTATTTTGGAATGAATGAAAATACTTTTGAGAAAAGTAATAAAAAATGAAGCCTTATATTCACCTTTCTATGTTTGGAGCGAGGGAAGCAGAGAATAGGAGCAAGAATGGACTGATAAGTAAACTCCAATTCCATCAATAGTCCTTAGGTGTAGTGTTCTTCAGTTTTATTGTTTGGCAGTCCAACAGCAAAATCTTTCTATTTAGCACCTTGCAGCAGAAAGCCCTAAGAAACTCTAATAAACTTCATTGATGCAATGACCCAGATACCACCATCATATCAAGTGACATGGGCATGATGAACTACTATAATTACTGAGGGCACGTCAGTATCCAAAAATGATGAATATGATGTTGAGTAATCAAGATTAGAAATAATATCAAAGTGAGGAAAAGCAAAGTGGGTCTGAAAAGCAGGGAAAAGCTACTAGCAGAAAAGAATATTTGGTGGTCAAAAAGTATCTTAAAATTTAAGTAATTTTTTTCATATCATTTACCTGTCATTTACTCTGTCATTTACCCCTAGCCCTAACACTAGCCTTAACTCTGATTTCAAGCCAGGTTTAAACTGTCTGAAACACTCCTGGACAAAATTAAAAAAAAAAAAAAGTTTTGTCAATAATATGGGTGCAGTCTCACATTTTTCTTGGCAAGTCCTTTTCTACCAGACACCATGTGAGGCTCTAGGCTCTCTCTTCTACCTAACCCTAATCCTCATCTTTAGGCCTATCTCTGATCTCAGTCTGTACCAGAACTTGGTCCTTTCACCCACTTCCTGCTTGAAAGGAAACAGTGAGAAGCAATTTTGATTGAGCCTCATAAAATCATTTGGCTTGCCCTTTAGAGCAACACACCACATGAGCCTATAGAGCTTCTCTCTCACCTAACGCTAACGTTATCCCTGTAATGTCACGTTCCTCTACTGTAAATTTCTTCTGCTGGGTGGAGGAAGATTGGGTCAGAGAGCACCTAAGGCACCTCGATACCAACAAATCCATGGGCCCTGATGGGATGCACCCCAGAGTTCTGCGTGAGCTGGCGGATGTCGTAGCCAAGCCACTCTCCATCATCTTGGAAAGATCCTGGAGAACAGGGGAGGTGCCAGAGGACTGGAAGAAGGCCGATGTCACGCCAGTCTTCAAAAAAGGCAAGAAGGAGGACCCAGGCAACTACAGGCCGGTCAGCCACACCTCCGTACCTGGAAAAGTGATGAAACGGCTCATACTGGCCGTTGTCTCCAGGCACGTGGAGGACAAGAAGATGCTCAAGACTAGTCAGCATGGATTCACCAAGGGGAAATCATGCTTGACTAATCTGATAGCCTTCTATGATGGGATGACCGGCTGGAGAGATGAGGGGAGAGCGGTGGATGTCATCTACCTTGACTTCACCAAGGCTTTTGACACCGTCCCTCACAACATCCTCCTGGACAAGCTCCGGAGGTGTGGGCTGGATGAGTGGTCGGTGAGGTGGATTGGGAATTGGCTAGATGGCAGAACTCAGAGGGTGGTGATCAGCGGTGCAGAGTCTAGTTGGAGGCCTGTGGTGAGCGGTGTCCCCCAGGGGTCAGTCCTCGGTCCAGTCCTGTTGAATTTATTCATTAATGACCTGGATGAAGGCACAGAGTGCTCCCTCAGCAAGTTTGCAGATGATACGAAGCTGGGAGGAGTAGCGGATACTCCAGAGGGCTGTGCTGCCATCCAGAGGGACCTGGACAGACTAGACAACTGGGCAGTCAAAAACCTCATGAAATTCAACAAGGCCAAGTGCACAGTCCTGCACCTGGGAAGAAATAACCTCAGACACCAGTACAGGCTGGGGACCGACCTGCTGGAGAGCAGCTCTGCAGAGAAGGACCTGGGCATCATGGTGGATGACAGGTTGACCATGAGGCAGCAGTGTGCCCTCGTGGCCAAGAAGGCCAATGGCATCCTGGGGTGCATTAAGAGGAGCATCTCCAGCAGGTCGAAGGAGGTGATCTTACCCCTCTACTCAGCCCTGGTGAGGCCACATCTGGAGTACTGTGTCCAGTTCTGGGCCCCCCAGTACAAGAGGGATGTGGAGCTGCTGGAGAGAGTCCAGCGCACGGCGACTAGGATGATCAGGGGCCTGGAACATCTGCCCTATGAGGAGAGGCTGAGGGAGCTGGGTCTGTTCTGCCTGGAGAAGAGAAGGCTGAGAGGGAACCTGATCAGCGTATATAAATACCTTAAGGGATTTAAGGGAAGGAGTGAGGAGGTTGGGGCTGGCCGCTTTTCAGTGGTGGTCACTGACAGAACCAGAGGAAATGGCCACAAACTGAAGCATAAAAAGTTCCACGGGAACTTAAGGAAGAACTTCTTGACAGTGAGGGTGACAGAGCCCTGGAACAGGCTGTCCAGAGAGGTTGTGGAGTCTCCTCTTCTGGAGATCTTCAAGACCCGCTTGGATGCAGTCCTGTGCCACGTGCTCTAGGTGGCCCTGCGTGTGCAGGGGGGTTGGACTAGATGACCTCTAGAGGTCCCTTCCAACCTTAGGCGTTCTATGATTCTATGATTCTATGTCCTGTACACTCTTCCCTGGATGCTTGCACACTCTGGTAGCATTCTGACCTCAGCTTTATTTTGCTGACTGCATGGTCTCTATAACTCTCCCTTTCCCCCATCTTTCCTAGTTTAAAGTCCTCCTTACCAGACCAGCCAACCTGTTGACAGAGACACGTGTGTCTGTCCCAGTGAGGTGGATCCCACCTCTCCCCATCAGTTGTTGATCTTCAAACCGAGTCCTATGATCATAGAAACCAAAGCCCTGTGGCCAACACCAGCAGCCAGTTAACTGCTTCTTCCGTCCTTCCTCCTCACTAGTAGAAAACTGAGGAGAAAATTACCTGGGTTCCTAGACCCTTGACCACCATCCCTAGAGCTCTGAAATATGGTTTGATGACTTCCGATCTGTCTTTGGTATCCTTAGTGCCTACAAGAAACAACAGCAGAGGGTAATAGTCTTGACACATGCACAAGCCTTGGCAGGTTTTCCATGACAACTTATATTCAAAACTCTGGCAGGCAACAAAGCTCTCTGAATAAGGGGCATCCCCTGAAGCAGAGCATCACCCCAAACAATCACTGAACACTTCTTCCAAATGTCCACATAGAGGGCTTATAGACCCTAGTTGCTTCCTTTGCAATCATGCCCAGTTATTCCTCCTATGAGAAGTGACCAGTTTTTAGCTTTCTTTTACATATGCTATTTCACACAGCACAAGGCCTTCTGGCAACTGAATTGCTGTTGGGGATCAGGACTCTTGGAGCCGTTTGGTCTCCAAGAACACTTTTTCTCCTGCTCATCTTTTTGGATGCTGTACAGTGTGTTGACTTCCTTGTATGACTCCCTTTTCTGATGACACAATTCATCCACAGCACCGTTCTGCAGGAGAACTGTGTGTCAGTCAGTCCAGACCCCATGAAGAGTCCCCAGATTCCTCAGTCCTCAGACTTCCTGCAGCCTGAGACCTGTAGAACTATGCCTGTAGGCAGAGGGTCTGTCTGGATCAAAGCCTCTGACAGAGATGACACACTGCTGCACACTGTCTGTTTTCTGCCTTCTGAATGACTAAGCATAACTGATATCTGTGTACGTTATATTACTGAGGCTTTTAAATTTCACTTCTTGAAGTCTATGGAAGAGAAAAATATCTTTTTTTTTTCCCCCACATAATTTTACCACATATTTCAAAGGTCTGTGTTCAAGACCGTTTGGACCTGGTTGAGGATTGGATGGATGGCAGACCCCATAGGGTGGTGATAAATGGGGCTGAGTCTAGCTGAAGGTCTGTGGCCAGCAGGGAGGTTGGACTAGATGATCTCTAGAGGTCCCGTCCAACCTTAGGCATTCTGTAATTCTGTGACCTCATGTTCTCTCTATGAACCGAACATAAATGTATGCAAATCATGTTTTTGTATTTCAAATTTATACGCTGATTGTTCATGACTCAACATGTAAGCACAAAAGCAGTTCATCTGTGCACTTCCAGTATGTAACTACCACAACCTTCTTGCCTTGCATCCTTCTTGCAATTTTGGCATATTAGTAGCTTGAACTAGAATTTCTTCTGGGTGTTACAATTGAAGATGATCAGTTACTGTTTTTAGTGACACCTTAATGAACTAACTCTTCATTCTCCTCAAGCTTATGAAAAGGAGACATCACAGAAAAAATATATTCATGTATGTAACAATGCACATCTGATTATTTGAAAGACAGTTGTTACTGCACAGAGCAATGTATTGTTCATTGCGTAAGCCATAAGCAATGATTTTCCATTGAAAGACAATGATTTGCCATTCGAAAATTATGTTAGTTTGTCTTTGTCCGAGTAAGAACATTTTATAGTTTGAAACTCCTTTTGTTTAATATTTAATGATTTCCATGCCTTTTGTCTCACTCCTGTTTCTCTCCAGTTTCAAAAGGAAAGATCTTTGGCTATTTTGAGACTCAAAAAGATTTGATATTCAAAAGAGATTTTTTAAAATATATATAGGACAGAAGTGAATTATTGAATTTTTGAGTGTGGATTTGATACAAAATCCAAAATTTTTCTTTGTCAGGATAGTCTATATTTTTTCCATTTTGCTTTGAAAGGATCATTACATCACAGTGCACATATGTTTTCCCATAATTACTCCCTACAGTTGTATGAGTATTTTGAGATTAGGGTCCCAAAATGTATGTAACATAAGATCTAAAATAATAGAGTGCTGAAATTAGTGTGAGACTACTTTTAATCTTTGACCTATACAATAAATCTTTGAAAAAGAAACAAAGATGATTAAGAATTAATTTAGGCCCCAAATTAGTGTGAGAGAGAATATTCAGCCAAATAAACAAATGCACTTATATTTGCATTTTTACTGGTTTCTTACAGGTTGACTACATATTAGCTTTGTTTCAGTGAAATAGGCAGAATCTTCCTCATTTCTTTCTTTTCTCAAATATAAGGTTAAAAAAATCCCAGCTAAAACAGAAACATACATATTATTTCCTAAATGCTGACAGGTATTTTTTTTTCTGTAATTGATCTTAAAGGTATCAACATCTTTTCTCTGGAAAAGTACCTCTTCTTAGGGCATCCCTTTTGTATTTTTCAAGCCTTTATGTCTTCTCAGCTTTGACCAGGTCCTTGACTTGAGGAATTGTAAAATATCTTGCTGCAACCCAGCTCTCTCAGAATATCTGCTTCACTAAATCTTTAGTGATATAAGACAATTCTGTGATCTTCTCATTTCCAACATAATATGGACATTTAATACGTTTAAAAATAAAATTAAAACCTGTGCTGCTGTCTTTATCTTCAGTGGACTTCAAAGTATGAACATATAGCCAGGCAAAGTTCAGATTGGAAACATGGTTATTGGAGGAAATACTCTGCAGTATGTAGTCAAACCAATATACCTCAGGAGGCCTAACACATACCAGAAGATGTATTTAAACAGTGTTACATATTACCTGAGTGATAAGATTCTCTGAACACCACTCTTGTGTCTATGTAAGATTTCCTGTTGCTTTGAAATCTTTCATTCCTCTTACATTTTTTTTTCTCCAGAAAGAAAGATATAGCTATAATTATATGGGTTGATGCGTATTTTGGAGGCTATACCAAATCCTACTGAAATGAATCAAAAGAATAACTGAATTCTGTGAGCTTTGCTTCAGGTCTTTGCATCTCTTCTGTATATTGCATCTGTCAATGCTTTCCTTTTTATCTTATTTTGGACTAGTTTTGAATTCCTGCTTATTACGATTTCTCATAAAAATGACATTTTCACATACATTGGTTTCCTGACTATTCTTATTTTTTCAAATAGCTATCACACACATGACAATTGTATGTGTAATTTGACCTAGAAATCTAGACAGCTAGTAGTCCTATTTTCATCAGTGTGAACAATTAAATATTTAAGAGTATAGAGAGACATCTGTAAGGATATTATGATGCACGAAGGATTGTTTTCTTTGCTCAGGATAATAAAAATCTTATTTCAAAACAATATAATAGGAATAGACACAACTCTACTACCAACAAGGGACTTACTTAGCTATGCAGAAATGTGGCCATGTTTATGATAAATGCGCTTAAGTTTCCCATACTTCATTCCTCAAATCTAGACAGAAATGGAAGCTGAGTAGGTCATAAACTGTGAGTCTAACAGTTGAAATGTGCTGGATTTATTGTATGTAAACATACATAGTAAGAGAGGGAAACGGAACTATCTGCATACAGGTTGTAGTTTGTGCAAATCTGCTTCATTCTGACAGAATTGCTCATTCTCCATGCACACTTTGTGGTGATTTGGCTGGGACTTAGATATGCTCAGCAGTTCACATACAGCACTGTCGCAGCTCTAAGGAGGTTGTATTGCCATTCAGTACTAATAAGAGGTTCTCAAAGTCCTTGACTCCTTCAGTAAGTCCATACCTGATTCTACTAAAGATGTTATACTTGCACAAAAGCCCCAGAAGATGAACCAGAGAGTCAACTCCTTAAGCATAACGTATGAAAGGCAGACAGCTCCATTTTTGTATTATCTAACTCTTGTCCTATTCTTCCTACTTTTCTAAGTCCAGATCTTGCAATCAATGTCAGAGCTTGAACAATTGAATTCCTTTTGTTTTGGTGGGATTCCATCTGAATACAGTCACCTGCATTTACCTACATATTGAAATCTGCAAGAGGAACATGCAGGAAAGTTGTAATTATCTCCTCCAGGATTTAAATGATAGTGAACAAAAGCCCTTTATTCCTAAAGGGAAATCTGCAGGGCTTGATATATTTTAACAAGCACAGTTTAATTTTACATATTGAGTTAATTCATTTCAACTTTCCAGTGTTCCTCAGGAGACAAGTGCTTAAACTACATATTGTTTCAGGAGAATATAACTGAAGAGTACTCAGTTTAGTGCAGCTCAGATCTCCTTGATGCCTCTAGGGCTACTAGAATATAAATATTAAGTAATAATACAACAATAACATGATAGCTAGATGCATTAAATGTCACAATACCATCCTTCTGATTTACAAGAGGGCATACAAAATCAAAATTAAGCTCCTGGTCTGTAATAGACATCTGTTACCAATGCCAGTTGTTATGAAACAGAACCACAAGTGAAGTAATTGGCTTCAGGCTGTCCAAAAGGATCTCTACAATTTCTTCTGGATTATCACACCAGCATAAATCAGTATTCCAAGCTGCTGACACTTCTGGTGCTAAAACTAGCATGAGAGAAGTGTTATATGTCAAAGAAACTTCTTACCAATGAACAGCCTGAAAGAATTGGCCGTCAGTGGATGAAGAACAATTATGTGATAGCAATCTTAGATTGCATTGCTTTAATCTGTTTCCTAATGCTTGTTTTACTCCACTGAAAAGCAAAACAAACAAACAAAAACCTGCAAGGGCATTAAAATTAACAGCTGCTGCAGCATCATTAGGGACTCCATGTTATCTAGGAGTTTGCTTGTTACTGAACTAAACATTCTCTTTCCGAATAAGAAATTGCAGAATTGCTTATCATTCCTTGATAGAAGCTGCGTGACCAACCTTCTCACAAAAAACAAAATGATCTGGAAAGCTATAAAAATTAACTGAAGATTACTGTTTTTAAAGATCTGCAGTCCTTAATTCTCTGCATACATATAACACCCATCTTCAAAATGGGAACACTACCACTGAAGATTCCCTTTAGTCTTCTAGTGGACACAGAAACTGGGGAAATGTGGTCTTCCACATGCCAGACGTTTTTCACTGCAACAATAAAAAAAGCTGTTACCATCATTTTAGAAGACAATAATACTCCATGGATGTTTGAATTCAGAAAGTGACTCAAATTCTGAATTTCGTAAACATGTCTTAGTAGTCCTAAGACAGATGCCTGAAGCAGAAAGAACCTTTTATTTTTTTTCTAAGGCTGGAAGTTCCTGATTGTGCTGACTGTGAGGAATATCTTATTCTTCCACATTCAGTAATAGAGAGTGTATCACCTAATTCAGGACTCTGAAACTCAGAGAAATGTGGTCACACTCTTTCTCTGACCAAATGAACATTCAATTATTTACATAGAGTGAAACAGTTTTCTCTTTCTATTTCCATCATGCTAGGTAGATGTTCTGCACTCTAAGCATGTACATAGTTCTGAGTTCTGCTCAGTGTTAGGAGGCTTTACAACAGTAGCGCAGTGAGAACACAACAGAGAAAGCTAAACAAGAGGTACCAAACAAGAATATTTAGTGGCAAAGGCTGTAGTATTCTTTAAGTTTCAGGATTAACTGCAAAGGTTCACAGTCAGAGGAAGAATAACAGAATAACAGATCTACAAATTCTGCATCCAAAGTTGGCTTCTGTGGGGTCTAAACAGTGGTGTGAAAATATCATACTTTTATCCATATTGTATTATCATCTTCATCATCAAAAGATATTTAGACACCGTTAGGGCCATGGTGAAAAAAAAAAAAAAAAAAAGCAGAGAATTGCTTCTGAACAATTTCTGAGGGTAGCACAGAATAATTACCTTACAGAGCTAATTAGGCTAACGAGTTTAATTGGGCATGATGCACCTACGGAGCAGGCCATGAGGTCATTTGTGTCAAAGTATTCACCTGAGAATGTGCTTGAAGAAGCATAAGAACTCATTTACCTGTTCATTTCTAGGTGCAAGTCATAGGTCATGAGAGGTAAGGTTTGATTAGCTAATTCACAAGAATCAGGAGGGAATGATGAATCTTTTCAGCAGAGGTCCTCATTGTTTATCATAAAACTTCCAATTGGTGAAACAGAGAACAGATGTTTTGATTTGAATAGATCTACAAAATCAATAGTGCTTATTGTATTGAGTTATGACTAAGGACTCATCCTCAGTGGTAATCAATGGGTAACAAACTGGGGGATTCTGTGCTATGAGGAAATTTTTAGGGGAAAACAATACAGAAGCAAGAAGGTAGAATTTAGCCTTTGGAAGCGTGTGTACCTAGATCTGGTCTGCTTTTGTCTAACTAGATTCATCTTTGAAGTGAAAGTTTTTAATATGTGGCAATTGTGAGCTTTAAGCAGAAGTCCTTTATCCAAAAATGTAATGAAGTTCATACTTGAAGTATTGTATGGAAAATAAAGTGGTAGTCTATTGTTGAGTCTTTATGGTGTTCGTTGTGTTAATTAGCAGAAGACAAACTGCAGAAACAAGAAACTTGGGGCTAGACTCTTCTCCGTGGTAGCCAGTGACAGAACAAAGGATAACAGGTACAAGTTGAAACACAGGAAGTTCCATTTCCATATGACAAAGAGCTTCTTTCCCGTGAGAGTTACAGAGCCCTGGAACAGGCTGCCCAGAGAGGTTGTGCAGTCTCCTTCTCTGCAGATCTTCCAAACCCACCTGGATGTGACCCTGTGCAACATACTGTGGCTGCCCCTGCTTGAGCGGGGTGGCTGGACTAGATGATCTCTAGAGATCCCTTCCAAACTCAACCACTCTGTGATTCTGTTTAGTTGGGAACATGCCATGCCATTCAGCAGAGGTCAAGCACATGATATATTAATAAACACATGGAAACATGACTGATTTTTTTTTAATGCAATTTTCTAAAGTTCTGGTCAGTGATCTAGTGCAACAGTATGCATTTACAAAATCTTATAGGTGAAGTAGCTGTTTGTTAACTTGAGATCACAAGATATAAATAGGGAGGAAAAGAGAAAAGGAGAAGGAGCGATACTGTGAGCAACAAGACTCTCCCACTATTAGTTTTCCTCCACAGAGAGAGGAGAGGAATAAAAAAAATAACAACACAAACATTTTATCATGCCCAGTGTGGATCTCTGTGGTCCTTTGGTCATGTAGCACTCCACAGACTAGGAACAGAGTTAGTTGGAAAAGAAGAATCAATATCTAATTCCTTGAAATACCATAATAATATATTTCAAGTACAAATAATGGTGACATTCTCCACTTTCTCTCTCTCTCTTATTTTTTTATCTCCACCTTCTGACACCTCCTGACAATTTTTCCCTGTACTTTAGCTTTGTGCAGAAGGCATTTAGGATTTAGCTTCACTTTTATTTTGTCAAATGTGAAGGCAGTAAAGCCTCTACTATTGAACTGAAGGTATCTATTTACTTTAAATCTAAGACCAGAAAAACAAAGTATTGTGTATCTGAATACCTTTGAAGAATAAGGCAAGAAACACTATTTTTTTATTATTTTTGTCAAGCCCAATAATTTCAAGTGTTGTTAATTTTGCAGATCATACTTTATGCTCACTAGTTATCATTTGTAAATTTCTGCTTCAGAAAAGGATCCTCAAGATGCTGTTAGTTGATTTCATCACACTGAAAAAAAATATGGTTCTATCTCAATATAAAAAACAAAGATATATCTTCTGTTCAACCTTGCGGTATTACATGCCAAGAGTTCATCACTAAAAATAAGGTTTGACATGAGAATTAAATTGCAAACAGCATTATCTACATGGACATAATGGATATTTTATAAAGAGACAGAATTTCTTTTTCTTTAGACTTAGAGAGATTAAGGTCACATCACAGTATGTTAAAATACACAAACCTCCATAATCCTTGGCAGATTTATTACCTAGCACACACTCACAGATCCCTGTGAATCTTTGTAATTCTTAACATGAACAGCTGGTAGTAAATAACCAAACATAAAGCACTTGATGGAAAGAGAAAGATACCTTCTCTTACTCCCAGAGAGGACCTTCACTGGAAAGCTAATCAAAGAATGGTTCAGAAGAAAAGTTGGAAACAGTGTTCCATTTGCTTTGGCAGATATCTTAACTGTAGGACTGTCTGTAGGACTGCTGTGACAAGGCGAGTAAATGGTCCAAAGACCCACTGTTCATGGATTGACCTCACTGCAGCCCTGTAAACCCACGCGAGGGTAATCAAACCGTATTTGCTATTTTATTGTATTTGGCACTGTACAGAACAAATTGCAGCTGGTCCCATTTCAGGAGAGGGGATTCAGGTGGAAATGGAGAGAAGACAAAGGAAGAAGCTGAAAGACAGACACTGTTGTCCTCAACAGTCACAATCTGCTACCTCACAGGTCTTTGGAGGACTACGGAGTACTTGGAGCTATGGCTAGAAGCAGTACATAACCACAGTTTAGTCTTACATGTATTTTGAGTTTCTCTTGTACTCTGTTTATGGTGAAGACTCACATACAACTAATATCTTGTATCATCGGCAGTACCATGAAGGATGACCTCATTTCCAGCCATCATTAACATTTCTCATCTCATCAAAGCAAGGCAGACCTGGGAACGAAGCTGTCATGCTGTCAGGAAGGCTAAGTAGTACAGAACACTACATACTTCTCCTAAAAACCAAGAGTAGTGTCAATTGCATCCTCTGTTCTTTATACAGACTTCAAAGATGACGCTGAAACAAGTTTATAGTCCACATCATTATTTTTCAGGGATTCAAGCGGTCCAAGGTATATCAGAATTGACTGAAATTCTAAAATGCAAATTTTTGCTTTTCTGGAATAGTAAAAGTCATGAGAAAATCTACCTGTTCAGGAAGCTAGAGAGACTAGAATGTACTGCATGGGGAAATTAGGGCTTTTAAAAACTACTTTTAAAAGCCTGTTTCTTGCCTTAGCCTCTCCATTTAGTATAAACTCGCACTGTAAAAACAAATTAGCCCTTAACTCCCCTTCTTCCCTTCAGAAGAGAAGGAAACCACAGATATGTCAATCATATAGAGTGACTGAAACACATCAGTGATTAAGCAGGGATCAGGACTGAGCAGAATATGAATGCATTCATACAACCTCTTGCATAGGGGATGGTATCTTCTTGTATGTGTATGATAAAAGAACAGTTAGACATCTTACTGCAGATCTGCACATCTGAAATTAAATCTTATTCTGCACTCAAATGAAGGACTATTCTCAAGTATGCTGGTTGTAAATGAATAGTTGTTCAACGGTCTACACTCAAAGGCCTTGTTAGCACATTGCCTAAGACACCTTGCCCGNAGACATCTTACTGCAGATCTGCACATCTCTAGACACCTTGCCCAGGGAAAACATACAACTATATCAGTCCATCTAAACATAAGATCATCTAAAATAATGGACCATGTAAACACAGGTGGACAACTGGGCTTGAGCCTAAGACTCAATCACTGGTGTGAGGAAGTGTGGAATATAGACTNCCTAAGACACCTTGCCCGGGGAAAACATACAACTATATCAGTCCATCTAAACATAAGATCATCTAAAATAATCACTGGTGAGAGGAAATGTGGAATATAGACTCTTTAATTAAATTATCTGAGACAGATAACCAACTAGGTGAGGCAAACCTGCTGAGAATATGTTCTTTTAATCTGCTGAGAATATGTTCTATTTCTTTTTGTATGTCAGCTCTCAGCATTTCAAGAAGTAATTTTCAACAGCCATGTTGCCATCAGAAATAACAATAAAGAACTCACACAATTTTTCCTGTTATCATTGTTACTTCTCTATGATGTCCCTATTTTTTTTCAAAATATACTAATAAGACAATTCTAAAAAATATTCCTTTTAATTCTACAGGCTTCTTAAAGCTACTAGATGACCTTATAAGGAAAAGAAGTACAAAATTTTGTTGAATCTATCTTATCCCTGAGACATCATTTGGGTAAAATAAAACAAAATATTTTATAAAAGGTGGTTCTAGAGCTGTTTGAATTTCCCCAGCTTTCCATAGTCAAGATCTGGTAGAAAATCTCTCCAGAGATGTCTTCTTATGTAGCTCTTATGAAAGGTGACATGCTACTTCTTTGAGCACTGAAACTAATGAAGATACATTGGTTTACAGCCAGTAAGGTTCTGTCCCTCAGTAGTAGACCAAAAACATTTTAGTTTCCTATAGACAGTTGTCAAGTATAGCCCATGAGGGAAGGAGTTAGACTTACATTAAAGGTATTAGATCCCTTAGATCTCATTAAGAACTCATCAGACAAATCCTGATACACCAGAATAAGTCCATATGGATTTTCCTGACTCATCAGTTCTAGGAGTGTAGAAAGAGATCATCTTCTTTGGATAGTGAGTTACTTGAACTCATTAATTCAACAGGCAGAAGTAAATGTTTAAAGATAACATTTTCACTGAAATGCAAGGAAACATGACAAAATAAATCTTTTTAGATATACATTCCTGTTGTGTTGCTTTTAGTTCTGGGTTTAAGGATAATTAGTCATCTGCATATTCACTCTTCAGACCAGGTCAAAAAGGAGTGTCTGATACTTTGATTTTCACCAAAGCAATTGCCTGATAGTGCAATTTGGCTGAACAACTGGACTACTGTAGAGCGAAACCGAAATTTTCTACTATTATAAACTAGCAGCAAATGAGTACTCAAACAAGTAAGGACTTAGCTGGGCTGAATTATGACTCTGTGGTGTCTCTGAGTCATAATGTCTGTGGGTCTGAGGTTGTGCATCTCGTATACTAGCCCTTGTTCAGGTCTCTGTTTAATGCCAAAGTCTCTTCCTAAGAGTTTATGGAATTCAGATAGAGCAAGAAGTCTGTTCAAACTTTTACTCTGTCTTTTGTTTTTCATTGTGTCCTTTGTTTTATATTTGACTATTTCATCTCCTTCCAGAGTATATGCCTCAACTCTGTATGTTCCCCAAGCACGGTAAGCCATGGCTCTTGCATGCTAATTATTAGCTATTTCCTCTTACCTTAATAAAAGGAATGGAAGAAAGAAAAAGTCTGGCATCTGAGTTTGCTTCACTTTTATACCCTGCAAGATTTATCATTGTTCAGCTCCAGTATAGAAATTCTTCTCACAGCTAGCACCTAATGTTATTTTTTTCTGATTCCTCTCCCAAACTATTTTTAAGCTGTATAGTTACATTCCATTCCAATGGTGTCAGATCAGTTTTTTCTTCCTTTGCTTTTTCCACTCCTCATCTTTCACTGGAGTTACTGACTCTCTGGTTGTTATCTGTTGGCAACAATAAAGTAAAAAAAAATTAAATAGCCACAATGTTTAATTCTTCATAACTCCTTTTCTCATCCTTTCCATATGATCAAGCCCTTCCGTATGTCCTAGAAAGCTTCATTTCAATAATTAAAGACTCCAAGTTGGCTCATAATGTGGAAACCAGAAGCATATTTTTTCTCTCTTTTTCAGTTTCTTTCTCCTTGGCATGGTAGGAGTCAGTAGTTTTTACAAAAGCCTGCCACAGACATTGGGCTCTGTGCCTTTGAGAGAGTAAAACAATGTTGGGAGTCACTGGGAAGGCTGTGTGTGCCAGGGAAACCCTCTATTTCAAGTGTTCCTGTTCCACAGTTATTTTTTCCTTCTGGGTTCTTTTGATGGTTTCCAGGTCTCTCTTCTGGGATTAAACTGTTTTATTTGCTATTCCTACTAGGAAGCGTCACCAAAATGAAGAAGTAAAAGAGTCCTCCAGTCTTTTCTGTTCTGTTCAACTTGATCTGGTGGGAACCTGAAGCAAGAGAAATACTCTCTGTATTTAACAAGTGTGCAGATAGAGTTTAATCATATCTAGACAGTAATGAAACTGACAGCAAATTTTTAATGAAATCCTCTAATGCTGAAAATATTTTTAAATAAACTTGATAAATCTTGCTCTTTTTTTTTCTCCAAAGAAGAAAAAGGAATTTATTTTGTTTATTAAATTGACCTGAACACAAAAGGGTAAATGGAATGAAAAGGAAGGATATATACTAATTTTAATGCAGTGATTTTTAGTTCAGTCATTTTATTGTTCCTTTTATTTTGTTTTGAGATGTACATTTTGATCTGCGTCATTTTGAATGCAAGTGTCCTGCCTCGTAATTGTTCCTCTCGTAAGTTCTCAGTGTAAACTGTAAACATATATCATCCTATCAGCAACATCAGCTGCCATTAGATCTGGAGAATAATTATTCCTCAGAAGTGGGAAGTCACCCACATTTTCTGCTTCATGACAGAAATGCCAAAAGTTGCTCAAGAAAAGTCAATACTAAAAGTCTACCGTAAGAGGCATCCTGAAAGACCAGTGAACCAGGACATATCCCACA
This sequence comes from Crypturellus undulatus, assembly GCA_013389825.1. NCBI lineage: Eukaryota > Metazoa > Chordata > Aves > Tinamiformes > Tinamidae > Crypturellus > Crypturellus undulatus. The sequence goes on along the minus strand of VWPW01013586.1, from coordinate 403,985 downwards.
CATTTTAAGATATGGACAATGTGCATCAGCCACTAAGATCCTTATGGAACTGTTCCTTTTGCTGCCACCAGGTAGTAGAACTGTCTTGGTTTCAATCAAACTTGGTGCTCAGACTGAACAACAGTCAGGAGATGTCCTGAGAAAGAGAAAGATGAACAGAAGATGGTTTGTAGCATTTGAATGATCATGACAAATTCCAGGGAATGTAATACTCAGTTTTCAGTACAGAGTCCATAAAAAGTACATATAAAAAAGAAGTTAGTTATTCTTCTTTGATCTTTTTCCCCCAAATCCACTTCTTGCAAAAGCTGACTCACATGGAAAGCAAACATTCCTCTCATTTACAGGTAAGTTGTCATTTAACAGCTTTTTTCTGTATGGGAGGACCCTTTCTTTTTCTGAGGAACTAAGCCAACATTGTCATTCTAGAGACATGCGCATGAAAGGCAGAAGACAGATCATTCACAACCACTTCCTGTTCTTGTGGCCCCATGTCCTTCCTTCTTTGAAATTTCTGCTATTTTCCTTTCTAAGTGATGTGCTTGCTTGGAGACCTGGATGCTGCTCAGTTCTTGGCAATGACAGCCCATCAGGATGCAGCACAATGGAAGCTTTCCAGAGTGATCACATCCTGCTCCATTCACTTCCCTCCTCTCTGAATACTTTCCCAGCACCACGCTGTTGTGTGATGAGGCTTGTGCTATATTAGAGGTGCCTCTAGGCCTTGGGCAACTCTGCTAAATCTTTCCTATTCACTGTAGTTTAATTACTTGATCTTCTTTCTTCCTTTCCTTTCCTTTCCTTTCCTTTCCTTTCCTTTCCTTTCCTTTCCTTTCCTTTCCTTTCCTTTCCTTTCCTTTCCTTTCCTTTCCTTTCCTTTCCTTCCCTTCCCTTCCCTTCCCTTCCCTTCCCTTCCCTTCCCTTCCCTTCCCTTCCCTTCCCTTCCCCTCTCTCTCTCATTTATTTTAGTTACTCTTTGTTTTTCTTCTTCTTTCTTCTTCCTTCTTCTCCTCTACCTTCACCTGTCTTTCACTGATGTTTTCTTCTCTGAAGAAAATAAATCTCCTTTTTTTTCCCTTTCTTTTCCTGTCCTGAGTTCACAGATAAGATTTAGAATGTTCAGTAAAGGTACTTGTTGTTACCTTGATCACCATAACAATTGAATACAGGACTCCAAGGGATGAAAGCAAGGGCTTCTACAGATTTCCTCAATAAAAAGTGTTTGTCTCATGAAATAGAAAACTTAAACTGTGAATTATAGGCTGATCTGGAATAACTATTTCAGCTTCTGACTTGTATTTAGCACACAGATTTCAGTTAATTAATAAGCAGAGCTCTTAAACTGAAATAAAAGTCTTCAGTGGCTACACACAGGTTGAAATGCAACTTTCTCATGCAGACAAGCCCATGAATAAATACTGGAGCCAGAGTAGGAGAAAAAAGGAGATTTTTTTTTATCAGCATGTTATCAACTAGGTAATCATCTATTTCTGTTTTCTAAAAAAAGTGAATAAAATTAGAATTTTTGGAAGAATATTCATGGAAATGTTCATACAAAATGGGAAAGAAAGCATCAGAGGTACAAGTTTTACTTTTAGGAGTATGAATCTTTACTTGATGTCATTTTCCCCTTATGGAATTTACTGTTGATGCAGCCAGCACACCCTCTGAAGTCAGTGAGATTCTGCTTGTCCAAGTAAAACCTCTGAGATAAGACCGTGGTCAGAAATGCCAAACATTAAACTTCAAGTCTCATGACAGAGTGACCTAAACACTTCTCCTGCTCAGCCTGGCCTCACACCCTCCCAATTCTTCAAAATAAAACAAATAGAATGTCTTTTCTCTGCATCTTCAGCCACTTGCCATCACTCCTCACAACTGGCCTTGTCTTCCTTCCCCCAGGCCCTTTGGCATGTAACAGGGCTGTAACTGTTTCACAGAACTCGTTTTCATTGCACCCCCATGGCCGTGAAGTGTATCAACAAACTGGTGAAAAAGCCAAAAGAATCCCCTGTTGCTAACTAGAACTGAGATGAATTGTGTCATAGTTCAGAGCACTGTTGTTGCTCTGGCACTGAATAACTGCTCTTGGGCTCTGCCAAGGCGGGTGTCAGCTGGTGAATTATAACATTGGCAGACAGGACAGAGATAAGCAAAAAATACAATGACAGCTGCTACACAGAACTATTCTTTCTGGCCTAGTGAATACAAAAATACATTGTGTAAATAAAGACAGACAGCTTCATTATGCAATTGTCCACTACTACATCTCTGCTAAAGAAGTAGTATTGATTCAAGAAACTATACCCAAGCTTATCAGGCTAATGTGTTCTTGCTTTTGGACTCACGGTGTAATATGAAATGTAGTAATGTAAGCTCCTAACAATAGTTCTACAGAAATGCATGGTCAATGGGGAAGAGAAAGTCCTGGTTAAATGATTCTGTTCTAGGTCTGTTAAATGCTCCTTGCATTCATTACGTACATTTAAGTCTTAAACAAAATGCAGAAACAGATATACTCACCTTACGTGACAGATAAAAAGAAGAGTTAAAAATAATTAGTTCATAAAAAAATAGCATCATATATTCTATCAATGTAGATCAATAAATCATTCTTTTCTCTTATTTCAGTGTGTGGGGTAAAGAGTTTTACAATAAAACAGTGCCAAGCGGGAAAACTGTCATAGATAAATTACAGAAATGAGCTGAAATCATCTTGTCATACTGTATTTATTTCACTGATGCTTCTACCTTCTCTCATGTAATTGTCTCTGCAAGTCGTTCAGGAGAACACTTTTGAGTGAGATGTAAGAAGGCAGCTTTTGAAGAATCTTTTAAATGCCGTCCTTTACCTTCTTCTTTAGCCTGGTGATATAGAGACCCTTAACTGAACAAACTCAGGAGAAAAATTACTCTGCAAAGATATTCTCATTGGTGAAAACTGGAACAGAAAGTTCAGAAGCATATTTTGTGGAATCTTGCAGGGCATTTGTTTTTGGGAGGGCTAGAGAGTAGAAGAATGTCTAAAAGTGGGAGCATAAATAGACTGAAAAGAAAGGGTAAGTAGTGTTGTTCTCAGTAGGAATTAGTGAACTATCCAAAGCTCATGAGAACAATTCCAGTTCTCAAGGGGCAATTGTGTCTGAACTGGCTCAGCTATACATTTGTTGGGATCCTGGACCAGTGGTAGGAACTGTGAGCAGAATATTGAGAAGGGAGAGACTGTGAAGAAAGCTAGTTCTGATTCCTGAAGTGACTTTTCTTTTTTTCTTTTTTCTTTTTTTTTTTTTTGAGTAGGGAGAAGTGATGGGGAAGGCCACTGCTTTTCTTAAGTCCTTTTTAGAAAAAGAGTTAATGAGAGCATTTAACACTCTTATAACTCCCATCAGGTCAATGGGCTGCTCAGACACTTGATTGTGTGAGGCAAATGCACAGTTGTGATTGTATCTCATGATGTAGGTGCAGGTATCACTCTTCTTAGTGGGAGAATAGATTGCCTAGCCCTTTTTTACTCCTTGGTGAACCTACATGCCCTTAGCCAGCTTTAGTACTTTCTCCTAAAATGTTTATAACCATCTATAGCAAGATTTCTTAATTTCTGTAACATGTTCATATTAGTTCTCCAGAAAACTTTTGGAGTGGAGCCCTAGGCATACCTATAAATTTACCACCATTCACTCTACAGGAGTTACTGTTCAATGGCTGCAATCTGTAGAGGCCTGCCTGATTTACTCTTACCCTGCACTAATGTGGGAGGTTTTCCACATTATGGAAAATTGTTGTAAATGATACTCACCTAAACAAGTCAAGGTGGATTTTGTTTTGCATAGATGCATTGTTAACCAAGCAGGGAGACAGTGATGGGCAAAAAAATCTTCCTGTATCTTTCTTGCAAGCTGTGTTTCCTCGAGCACTCTGATTTATGATCTTTCTCTTATCTGCTCATCTCAAAGGCTATGTGGAGAGTTTGTATCTGTCTGACACTGTCCAAACCCCTGGTGACCTGTGCAAAAAAATAATACAGGTATAAAATAGCCAGTCAATTTAGGAGACGGATTCTCCACTTTGGTAATTAAGAGGATAAGTAATAACGTCAGAGAGATGATCTATACCAAAATTAGGTGGGAATTTTAAAAACACTTGTAAAAATCACAGTCTGCTCCAGCTGAATTTGAGTATCTTCTAACTGGGTGACTACTGAGTCACCCAGTTAGAGTCACTGAGTGACTACTATCTCAGAAGCGTAGATAAATGTCGATTGCTAGTAGTGACTGTTCAGTGAGTTTCTCTTGGAATGTTACTTGGTAATTAATTTTAGTGGCATTGCAACTATTATATTAGGCATTTTAAGATGCCTGTAATAGTTTTAAAAGCTTTAAAACCCATTAATGCTTTTCAGTCAGATGGATTTTGGAATAAGTATTCTGATTCCAGGAACACACAGAATATAATTAACATACCTAAAGCACCTGGCTGCATTAATATGCTTGTTAAGATTTATAGCTACAGTACTTAAAACCTTCCTTTATGTTTATCTTGATAGCTGTGGTGAGCTTGCCTTGATAATTTTTTATTTTGTGATTGCTCTGAAACATGGTCATCATTTTGCAAATGGCGTCTCAAAACCCAAAGAGCACAAAACTATTGGCAATGAGACTAAAGCTAATTTTGCAGCCTTTCTGAACAATAATCAGTCTGCTGGGACCCACTCAACAGGAATCTGATATGGCTATGCTGTACATATTTACAGTTCAATGCAAACATAAGCACAGTGACAGCATTTAATGAAAGAAATCAGCACACACTCAGCAAACACAGCAGACATGGTTTGCACTGCAGAAAGATGGGGCTAACCCATGTGTCAGGCTCAGAGGTTTTCCAGGGGCTGAGCTTGTCTGAGTCGTATGGGGGGAGAAAATTTCCTCCCCAAAGGAAACAAGGATTCAGCGTTACCTATGACGGATGTTGTGTCTATAAGTAATAGCTAGCTATATTTAACTCTAGCAGCATGAAAGATGGATAACATCTTTCCGTGTTATGGAACCCTTAAGGTTATCTAAGAGCTAGTGAGGCAAACCAGGGATTTTTTTTTAATCTTGTTTCTCTTATTTGCTCCCATGATCTTATATGTTTATTTACAGCCTCTCAATTAGCATTGAAACTATAAGATGTTTGGACTAGGATTCCACCCCGCTTTTGGAACAGAAACCTTCACTTTGATAAGTGTGATCTCAATAAATATATATACTCTCATTTCTGCTAAACATAACTAAATGAGGCTTTAAATATCATAAAATATTATTTTTTTACTATTACTCTGTGTGAATCTACCTGTCCAATTCAGAGACAATAAATTTTGGGATACTGCAAATAAATCTATTCACTGGCAATTTCAGTATTTACTGAAGCTGGAAAACTCTAAAGAGCTTGCTCCCAAAGCTACAGATCTAGGCATTTAAAGAGTATTCTATACTCTAAGACTCAAGCCTGTAGTTTTTCAACCATCTTTTAAAACTCTTTTCTGTACACTAATAAGAAACATAGTTAGAAATGTTAGTTCAGCTTAAATGGTGCCCAATAAACCAGTATTCACAACATCCACTGCTTTGCTCAAAATCAAACAGCATAAACAAATAATTCATTTTACAATATTCTCGGTTTAAATTTCGATAATTATTTAAGACACCTTAAGTCTACTCTTAATAGCAGAATTTTGTCAAGGTTAGGAATGAGTTTGCTTGAGAAGTTGTTCTCTTGCATCTCCTGCTGAGTGCGTGCATGCCTTAGCCTTAGCTGGAACACAACCAGGTCTGGTCAAAAAGTTTATTAGGTCAAAGCAACAAGCTGATGAAGATTTGGTTTCCTCAATCCATCTGCATATTCTTCAGGACAGTTATCTTCTGATCAGACCATGAGTGTAAACTTGCTTATAACAGTACAACTGCAGCTAGTATTCTGACATTCCTTCTCCTTTGCACTAGCATATGTGAAAATGCATGTCTCCCTTCAAATGCTCTCCCTCCCTTCCTTCCTTCCTCGCAGGAGGTGTGTGTCATGAGGCAAGGGGAAGTGGTAAAATAAACCTATCTCTCTTAGAAAGAAAACAATAATAAAAAAAGGATTCTAATTAAAATTTGAGACTCCTAGTAATGTTTAAGACAAGATCTTGAATTCGCACAAAGTAATATTTGCATATCTTTTTTTTTTTTCCTCTTACAGTAGTTGTGGGCAAGCCCAGTCGTGGTCTTCTTTTTTTTTAATTTATTCTTCAATTTTCCTCTGTATCCTCATCTAACTTTTCCTTTTGATTAAGAAATAAAATAAAATAAAATAAAATAAAATAAAATAAAATAAAATAAAATAAGAGGAAGAAAAAAACATGATTATCAGGTAACTTTTTCTTTCATTCTTTATTCTACAGACAAACTCTTGCTTATCTACAACTATAGTATTAATCAAAACATATCTATTTTGAGAATACAAAATACAAAACAGAAAATAAGAATCACAGACCAGCTATTTCCTGCCAGCTTTTTCTGAAAATAAACTCGTATTTTCTAGAGCCTGAAAACTTGTCCTTCAGTCCTTGATTGAAGTCATTAGAACTTGGACTAAAGTGGCTAGAACATTATGAGCCGCCTCAAGCTTTCTTTAGGAATTCCCTAAATATTGTGTGATGCCTTGGAATGAATGCAATGTAAGTTAAAAGAATGAACACAAGGTAACAGCAAACACAACATATAAACAAATGTGAAAATGCCACCCATTTGTTAACCAGATACAGATCTCTAAAAAGAATATTTCAAAACACCTTCATAATTCCTCCCTCATGGAAAAAGCTATGCTTAAAAATAAAGCTAATATCAATGATGTTGCAAACATCTTTGGACATAAAAGCAGGCCCTATAATTGTAATATTATAATGTTATTATTGACCTGTGAAATAAATATAAGCATAAACAATTTTACTTGTGCATTATTTCTTTTGCATTTAAAATGCAAAAGTGATTATAAGCAATTGATATAGGGGTATATTATGCAAGACTTACTTAATATCTCTGTTGTACACAGGAGGCAAGTTGATGTAATAATTAACCCAGAGACAAGAAAAAAAAAAGAAAAACAAACGACAAAAAAAAGTGAGTAGCTAGGCTTTATTTGAAACCTTAAGCACTTTTGAACTTTAGCTTTAAATCATTTCTTGCCTCATGGCAAAGAAAATATTTCCTCTCCACCTCTTGCTGGGATTTTCACTCCCTCATTCTACTTGATCTGCCCCTTTCCCTAGGCATCATTTCTTACATGCTTCTTTACACCTATTGAGAGAAGCCTTAGCACAGAAATGTGAAGCAATTGTGATGGAGTATAATCTATTCTCTACTGAGAGAAGGCCTCAACACATATAAGACAAAATTTTTCCTTTGCATATTTACTTTTGTTAGAGGAGAATTCTCCCTAGTGTGTTTTGTCTTCTTGCTTATTTAACATATGGCAAGGATATCACTATAGTGACTGTAATTTAGTAACTCCAAAAACACTTCCAACATCCTGAACTCCTTGGCTCATCTAAATACTTCAGTGCAAGAGGCTAAGCTAAGATACACCTGGGATTAATTTGGCCCAATAATTTCTTGTGTTTACTTGGAAAATCTAGATCAAGATGGAATTTCATGAAAAAATGAAGAAAACATCTTGTCGAAATATTTCTAAAATATGTTTTCCATTTTCTGATCATCTCTGAAACTCACAAGAAGAAAATTCTAACTACAAACAAGAACAAAATAAATCCTGAGTCTAATTATTAAACTGATGAGATAACCAACATGACCTTATCTGCATAGTTGTTCATGGATGGATCCTAAAATGAATACTCCCAGTGACACACAATCCCATTTTCTAAATAGGAAAGAAGACATCAACTCAGACTCCAGGTAATCTGGTTTGGAATAAATGATGGGGATACAGCTGCAATCTGTTCATCCCAGTGCACTGAATTCCTTTGCCCCATTCCGGGGCCTTTGCAGTCTTGTCCGTGCCTTAGGGACAGGTAGCTGTGTGTTAGCTACCTGTGTCTTCTCTGGTTATTCAGGAGGCATAGCACTCACCTCTTCTCCTAAAGCTATATTGAAATGCTACATCACTTGCCCTGCACTAACAACTCCTGCAGTCTATCTAAGAAGGCATGCTCAGACCTTAAAACAGACACACAATGCAAGAGCTGGCTGCATTTATCTAAGTTTCCCAGATGTCTCATTTTGAGTCGAGCAGCCTGGTAGTTGAATCATCTTTACAGGTTAGATTTTAAGTGAGACCACTTAATGCTTAGCTCCCAATGGCAGCTATCTATGGAAACTTTAAGAATATATGTGGAAGGAACAAAGCTGCCTACAATTTGGCCTGACAAATATGACTTGTATCAAGTGAAAAAAAATGCTATAGCCTTATTTTAGAGGCTGAGAGTTTTGGTCAGGGTTACATCCCTTTTTATGACAGCTTTCCATCCCAGAAGTTGCCATCAGCACAGCAAACCTCATGTCTGAACAATGCGCCCTTACATCTATATTAACAAAAATATCCCATGTTTTCTTGTTCGTGCTATTTGGCAATGTTTTTTAAAAGCCAGCTGTAGATACAAGTGGCAACAGTGGTAATTTATTCCAATCAACAGAGGAGATGTTTGGAGAGGTAAAATTAAGATGAACCTCTTTCCATTTCCCTAAATTAATATCAATTATTCAGCCAATCCCCCATCTAGTGCATTAGCAATTACAAAATTGGCTCAAAATGTAACATGATGACCAAGATGGGATTGAAGGTTTCTCTGATGCCTTTGTCTATATATTTTTTCAAGGTTTCAGGCACCCTGTGCTGAAAAAAAACAGCAACTAGACACTTTACTGTGAGGTTCTTTGAGTTTTATGTAGGACCTTGAGTTTTATGGTACCTTCACCACTGCAGGCTGACGTGGATCAATGACAGGCTACCTAAGATAAGAAAAGCCTGTGACTGATTGTGCAGATTTAGCCACTGTGGCGTGTCATGTCTCTGCTAGATTTCTTCTCATTCCACAAATTCATCTGTGTCTCCTTAGTGTCCAACACATCCGTGGACTCCTTCTTGCCTCTATTTCCTGACTAGGGGAACACTCTCCTAAGACTGCACAGAGGTCAATTTAATGACATCTTTTCTATCACCCAATATGACTCACTGTATTTTTTAAGGGTGGGACACAGCCACCTGGTCTTGAAATTCACAGAGTTAATAGACACACATTAACAGAAGTGATTCAGGAGGATGACCTATCCAATGATACAGAGAAAGCTTTATTTTTTCTCTATAAATTGCTTAAGAATCCTTTTTTGTGTGTCATTTGCAGGTGGAATCAGACAGCCTTAGACACCAAAAGTCTTCTGAGAGGATTTATGTGTTTAGATGAAAGCACGGAAGCAAGAATGAGACTTCTATGAAGTAAGAGGACTTCTGACCGCAAACTAACACACAATAGTCCTTTCAATTTCCAGGCTGTAATTTCAGGGGATTTCAAGCTCATGACCAGCACAGGGCCAAACTAATGGTACAGTTATATGGTACAGTTAAAGCGCTATGCTGTGCAGGGCACTGAAGCTGCTATATTCATGCTACTTTCTAGGAGCTTGCTTCCTGCAACAGTGACAGAGTTTGGAAATATAAAGCCTGAATTCCCAGGGAAACTGCCCAAATAACCCCCGCAATACAATGGTGAAGCAAGCCAAAGTATTTGTACTGGACAATAGAGAACTTTGTGGCTTACAATGACTGTGCAGTGCAAATCACAACCGCTAAGTTGGCAGTACTTTTTGGCAACTCAGTCAGTAGTTCTGGAAGCTAAAGTTCAGGGGGAAGTGATAGAGGACTGTCAGTGTCTCGAGCACAGAATGGGAGGTCAAGATGGCAAAATGAATTACAGGAAAAATATCCTAAGCTTATATTAAAGGAAGTCTGTACAGGAAGAGAGAGCAGTTGAGGGACTGGGAAAGCCAGAGACAGAGGAAAAAAAAATAGAGAGACATATGTGAGAAAAATTGAAGCAACAACAAGGAACAAAAAGGAGATAAAGGAAGTAAAAATTTAAATGGTAAGGAAATAAATTAATGATCAGGAAATAAGCAAAAGAAATGGAGATTTGGGGGATTAATAAATGTGGGTAACATTTCTGCTATGTCAGTATTTTCACATCAGAAAATGTGAGGCTGAAAATCTGAGTCGATATGAAATGCAGAAGAGTCTACTGCATACTTGTGGATTGAGACATGGGAGAGCTTCTGATTGACTCTAAAGAGTGGCCTCAGGGTCATTCTTTGTACTTCTATTATAAACATTGATTCAGTTGCTTCACAGAGATCTTTGCAGAAATCCAAGGAAAAAAGCACTGACAAGTTTTAGATATAACTTATCTAGAGAAAGCTTACCATCTCTGGCCAGAAGAATAGGCCTTTTGTAGCTCAGTGCAAAGGAGGATATTGCGTCGAGGTCTCACCCCAAAACGGAGAAATAGTACCCTCTTTTTCTTTCCTAACATGTCAGTCTTGCATGTTGAAATATATCATTTATTTTAAAAAGACAAAAACCTCTTCTCAAACATTTTGTTTCCTTTGCTCTACACTCCTGATGTGAGCAGTGGGATTTCTTCTCTTCTTCCATTGCTTTGCCTGAGAGAGCCAGTGAAATGGTCACCATGTTTATGATCAAGTTGAAAGAAGGAAAGCGTGAGCAACAGGATGTATGAGTCTGCAAATTAAAAAGGGTACTCTGAATAGGTCAAAAAATAATGTAAAAACCTAGAGAGCTAACCTAAAAAAAACCCTGTAGTTTCACCTACATAAAATGTTTAACTGCATAGTCCCAGCCTGCAAGTAAGTTATTCAGATGCATATCTGTTCTGTGTGAGATTAATGTCATCTCACCATTTAACAGTAATATGTTTATCATTAAATACTGTATTTATGCTATATAAATGTTATCAGTGCCTTGATTCTGTACCCTGAAACACACCTTTGTTGTCTTTGCAGGCTGTGGTGTTACCCATGGGGCTTGTTTTGATCAGTCTTGCAGAATGGTTTGAAGGTGAAGACTGCTAAATGTTATTGTTAAAATTATCATCTGAAGACTGCTACTATATATTTAACTCTTCACAAGCAGGGAGAGTTCTCAGGTTTTACATCTATTAGAATAAGCAGGTGCAAGTTTAGAAGTGTCGGGGTTAAAAGGAGTCAGAGATAGTGCATGTTAAAATGTGTATATTTTGCAGAAAACAGAGAAAAGTGCTGGAAGTGAAAACACAATAAACAGAGCCACAAAACTGTCAGTAAAATGTATTTCTGTAGTTAAACAGCAGAGTGTCAGAAAGGACCCAGAAAAAAAGATGGAAGAAATCATTTCATATACCTACATGTGGCATTAAATTATAAAATATTTGATTTACATGCCCAATTTTACACAGTATATTAAGGACATGTATTATCACAGATAACAAAAGGCAGCAAAGAAGCTGAGCAAAAGGAAAAATCTAGAGGGAAAGCTGAGATAACAGCTTTCCTAAATTTGCAGTGACTAGAGAAAAAGTTATTAATAAGGGCATAGAGGATAGAATGTTACTTCTTTTCTGGTTTGTGAGTATAAAGTTGTATTGTACTCTCATAGTTAGTGGAAAAACTATCCATTGACAACCTCTTACTGTCATTATCTATTTCAAACTCATTTTAACTTTAGAACACATGAAGCATAACCCACCAACAAGCCATTGGAACTGACAGCAATACTTAAAGTAGATATTAATGAAAACAAGCAGGTTATTTCAAAACTTGGGATCATTTTTGCATTTCAATCATGAAATAGCTGCAAAATTCTCTTTTTAATCCCCCCCCAGAAGACTTTAATGTATCTATTAAGTGTTCAGAGAGGGAGTTTTCCAAAATACATCCATTTTATATATTCTTTCATGTCCTGCTCACTCTCCTTCATCATGCCCTTACAGATTCGTTTGTTGATGGAATTATAGGATCCTCAGTTTTGCATTTAGAAACTTTAAACCTGCATGTATTACATTGTTTGAATACATAGTTTGCCTTTCTGAGTCCCTCTGAATACATAAAAAGTTTTGTGCTCTAATAATTTGCTTTGGCTATTTTATGTTCTCTTGCTTTCAAAAACATGTCCTTTGTGTAAATCAAAATAATAATAAAAAAAGTATTTGTCCTGGTATAGGTGAATATCATCCTGCTTCCAGAGTCAGTTACTGATCAGAGTCACTGTCACTGTAGAGGAAAATATCTGATCTTCACCTCAACTCAAAATGCAGCTGACTATTCTCTCAGCACTTTCAAAATCTGTTAGCTTGCTAAGCTCCTAACTGCTTTAGAAATTCAATTGTAATTTAGTATAAGCCATACTTATAAAGGAAGGACTTTGAGAGGCATAAAAAAAAATAAATTGACAGCACAAGAACTCTCCTCAATACTAAATGAGTTTTACTTCCTCACAGTCCATGGTACTGAACAAGAATGGCGCAAAATGATGCATCTGCATGTACATCAGCATTTTACAATGCTTCAGCAGATTACCAATATGCATCTTTATTCATCTATGTTTATAAGTAGAGTACAAATACCGAAGTTCCAGACATTACTGAACAAATGCCAGTCATGGTATTTATTTGGTATCATCTTTTATGTAGAAAGACTTTTATTGTTCCCTTGTGTCAATGCAATACTTTATGAATCTATAGATCACTTTTGTGGTGCTGAATAACTTTAGTAGTTTTTTTACAAGTCGGTTAGCAACAGCTATAAATTCCCTTTCTTTAGTAGCCACCTCAGTCAACTCATTTCAGACTGCTATTGGCCATTGAGTTAATTGGGGAGCATTTCAAATTTTTATTGCCACTTATACAAGGACAGTAAGGCAACAGGGGAATCTGCCTTTCTCCAGATGAATTTCAAGCTGTAGCATTAAAGCTGAATGTGAATCCTGTATGTACAAGTGCCACATGTTTATTTCCATTCCCTTGAGATTACTGGGAATTTAGCTCTGGAAAATCTGTCTGTCTGTTTGCTATGTAGTCTCAGGATATCCATAAAGCTTTTGAGTTTCCCCAACAAATGAATACACCTTTGAGAAAATCTTGTTCACCTCAGTTTCACCTTTTCATTTTCTGTTACTTGGCCACATTTCATCCCATCTCTTACTTCCTGCACGGTCTCCATGCTACCAGTTTCTGCATTGCCTTTACCTGTACACTTGCATGGTAACACCACAATGACTGGGCAAATACAGGATCCCTGAGTGACTATGAGGAGGTTCAGGTGAGAGGTTAGGTCTGGCATTTATTTAAGATAAATGTTAACTAATTTAGACACATGACTGTATGTACTTGTTCTCAAGGCACGCTATATTCTTGCCTTCCTTCCTTCCGCACTCCATCGAAACACATAGTGTCTGAATCAAACATTGTTTGTAGATAGTTTATTAAAGACATTTCATTTGAATAATGGAATTTGTTCACCTTAGATTTGAACTACAAATTTGTTTTTAAAAAAAATGTTAAAAATAACCTGTGAATCAAGTGCAAATTTAGCTAATCAAGAAATGAGAAATACTTGCTTAAAAGTCAAATTTTATAGTCAAAATCTGATATTAATTATGATACTAGTTATGGTTATATTGATCATTGTATTCACCAAATTCTCAAGTTATGAGATCAGAATAAGGGACAAAGCTTTTCTTCCCTTATAGACTGAATTTCATTCTTTCTGTAAATGAATACAAATAAACTTTTAATAAGTATTTTATTGTGCATGCTTTCAAATTAAAATGTGTCCAGAGTAGGAGTCATTTTACAATAAGATACAGCTAAACTCCAGATCCAGCCTTTGGATATCCAGTTTTCTTCTTATGTCAGCATTTGACTTACTGACACTCTTAATCCAAATGCCTTTGTGCATGGATCCATCTGTCTGTAAAGACTTTAGCCAATTTAATCTTGGCTGAAAATATAATTCCCACTATGTGATGACTGGTTTGGCTGCAGGAAAAAAGTCAATTCCTAGCTAGGTAGGATTGATAGGAGAAAGATTAGATTTCATGTGTGAGATCATGCCCTGTATTTCTTAGGCATAGCCATTCAAAAAACATCATTCCTAAGTAATGATTACTAGTTAAGCACGTCCTGATGATTTCCAAAGGGAAATGTGGAATTTGGAAGATGAACTTATTTTGATTTCGTGGGTTGTAAATATGTCTCCGGACAGATGAATGGGAGCTCCTTGCTGAAGCATGGAATGGGGTGAAATTAAACATCCAATCAGGGCTGTATTATTATGTTTTGTTTTCCATGGCTTTGATGGATAGGCTGATATTTCATACATTTTGGCCACGGCCAGAAATTGAAACAGTCTGTAGATATGTAGGCAGAAACTCCCACTGCACTTAGGAGTCTGTTATTCTCAGCACTGAATTTAAAGACAAATGAAGAAGCAAAGAGTTAGAGCATAGGCTGATATGTAATTCTCTTGGGTAAATCAGACAGTAATTTAAAACAGCCTGAAAAGGACTGCAGAAACACTTGGAAAATAAATTGCCTTTTTACAATCTTCATTTCACTGGTGAAACAGAGAAAAAAAAATCAACAATAACAAAAAAATCCTATGTTGGTCTTGTATAGCACACAGCACATTCGCAGTGCTTTCTAGCTCCATACACTAGCAGATGAAATTCAGCATAGTTAACTATCTGTTTTCAAATTTTCTGTCTGTATTCTGTTTTGCTTTTCTCATATCAACAGATTGACAAGAGTAATACTGGTAGATTAATTTACAAATGAATGCAGTAGGTGATTGTTATAGTTCTCTTTCTTTCAGTTCTGACCATTATTGTACCAGTTCACCGTTCAATAAGGAGCACTTACAGTTCATATCAGGATTTTACAGAGCTTCTTCCAAGCTAATTCAATGTTTTGTTCATGCTGGATTGGACTTTGAAAAGGTTATTGATCTTAATGACTTTTTCTCTTCTGGATTCCCTTTAGAGTGTTTTCACTTCTCAGCATTATGATATACTTTGAGATCTTACCCATGCCATTTTGGATTAGGTCACAGAGACAAGACATCCTCACTCTTTAAGACCAGTAAAAATGAAGTCTGAATTTGGTATTAAGAAAAGAAAAGTCAACAAAGCAAAACAGAAAGAAATCACCTCAGATTTAGTCTTTTCTCTAACACAATGAAGCAATTTGGAGCAGACCTAGTACTTAGATGGAGACAAGTTTCTTTTCAGCTACCTTACCAGGTAACTGTATATCTGATACCTATTCATCTGAATGAATCTTCATAATTCAAACCAATATCTATGTCAGTAACTTGAAGAAGAAAGACAAAGAAAATGAAAAAGAAAAGTAAATCTGAAATACAAAGTCACAGAAGCGCATGAACAGGAGTAATGAAGAGTGTTTAAAGGCTCATTAATGATAATAGCACAGTACGCTCAATGATTGCTTGAGATGTCAAGTGGGCTATCTTGGAGATATGCTACTTACACCTATTTGTAATAGTTGCATAAATATTCAAATATCTCAGTAATTTTCAAGATTTCTTTTTCACTTTTCTGATTCAAATGTGTATTTTCTTAATTCTGAAATATGTAAGTAGCAGTTCGATCTAATGTAATTGATTTCTTTTATACAAAGAACCCCAAAGTTTTCATTAAAATGGTATATACAGCTGAGCATTGTGTTTGAATACACTGTAGTAAAACAGCATGGTACTGAACACAACAATCGATCTAATGTAATTGATGAAGTCAATCTTCTGAAAATCATCACTGAGTAAGATCCAAAAACATGTTTATTTCCATGTCAAAATTGCTTCTAAATGGGTCAAAAACCATAACCATAAAATGCCCGAATTCTAAAGATTACAAGCTGATATGCTGGGATGATGCAAAAAGAAATTCTGGAAGAACAAAGTGACCACAATTCAAAAATGAACAAAGATGAATTAGCATTTGCTGTCTAACACCCTATATGTAATAGATAATACTTTCCTTATGGGGTAGTTTGCGGAGTTTTTAGTTTGACTTAGTCCTCGAACAGAGAGTTGGACCTAGGGACAATATGAGGTTTATGTCCCCCAGGAAGCAAAATTAACCTGCCTAAACTTCAAGAAAATTGGTCTAGTGACATATACAGCTACAACTGGCCCTGAGGACACTTGGAACATAGTAGGGTAAACATGAAAATGACTCTTTATTACCCATTCTGAGCTCTTGCATTGTGTGTCCCATGAAGTTTCTGTTGGAGTGCTGATGTTATATGTTAAGTGAAGACTTTAGATGCCTAATTGTCTGAAGTATGAGGGAGAACACTTTCTCATTAAGTCTTATATAAGATAATAATTATCCAGTACTTTTTCCATTTTTCAATATTCCACAGATTCTAAGAGGCGTTAGGTAAGAACTGATTTTTCCTCTAGATAGTCATATAATGTGTTCAATAGATTTTATAGAAGGTTTGGATTGTTTTTCCTTTTTTGCTTCATTGGAGGCCACATTCTGTAGTGGAAAGTTGTCCTTCTTCACCAAATTATAGCATATTTTGATTTTTTTGAGTCATTTATTCTTTTTGGATACTTAAATCCTTGTAATTATTTTCATCTAGTACTTTATAATAGTATGCTTATATGAGTGAGATGACACAGAAATTTGTCATGCGCGGAGAAGCAGAGAGCCACGTGCATGATACATTCCTAGTTTACGAGATAAATGTTCTAAGATATTGGATTGCAATGGCACCTAGCTATCTTTCATTATCCCTCAGTTTATGAAAAAGCATTTTGAAAACTCACTGCATTCTAATCACTAGCTTCCAACTCAGGCCTGTGCCATCTGTACCACCTTTAATAAAAGAAAGCAAACATGGGAAACTCAAATTAATGACCAGAAAAAGCAGTTCAGCTCAAACCACTGTGCAAAAAAAAATGTTTAATGAGACTAATTAGAGAACGTAGTCCCATAAAATTTAGAGATGTCATAAACAAGAGGGACTGACTGACAGAATAAACATCAGAGTCTCCATCTAAGAGGACATTGTAAACTTGAGTATTAGGCCAACAAAATGCTCATGAGACTCAACAGAAAAGAGCGCAAAATCCAGCCTCTAGGGTGGAATAGACTTGTGTATCAGCATAGTTTGGGACGTGACTGGCTGAGTAACTGCTCCACTGCCAAGGACCTGGGATATGCAGTGAACACCAGGCTGACTATAAGCTGATGTTGAATGAGTACATTCTCATTGCAAATAGGCAAGCCTCACTGACTATGCATGGCCACCAGATCAAAGGATACTGCTAACCTCTACTTGGCAATGATGAGGCCATGTCTTCAATCATGGACTAATTTTTGGTCCCTGAGTTCCTTTTATATGTGCAGAAGGGTCTGGCAGACGGGTAGCATGGTAATCAGAGGCTGAGATGCTAGGGTTTACAAAGAGAGGCTAAGGGAGCTGGAATGTAGTCCAGAAAAGAAGTTGTTAATCTATATTTCCTACAACTATTTGAAAGGTATGAAAAGATGATGGAGACAAACTCCTGATTTTTTTTGTCCCAAACAATCTGACAAGGAGAGTGACCACAAATTGAAGTTTGCTAACTTCAAGTTTGACACCTTTTTTTTCTCTTCCTAGGAGGATTATGCAGCTCTGTAACAAGTTATCCAGACAGACTGTAGAACATCCATTTTTGAGAGATTTCTTTTTTCTTTTTTTTTTTAAGCGATGGAATTTCCACTTTCTGTGCAATCTCTCCATTCTTGGAAGGTTTCAAGAATTGGCCATGGTAGGGGCAGAGGGGAAGTTGTTTTGTTTTGTTTTGATAGTCTTTAAGATTTTTAAGGTCAGGGCTGGCATGACTGAATGTTGTTGATAATCACTGTTATCCTGTGGCATTTTGTTGTCATCGCATTGTCTATGCTATGGATGTTGCTAACTCTCCTTCCGCTCAGCACACTGGCTACTGATGTTCCTGTTTAGCCTCAGTTCCACTATTGCTTTCACTCATCTGTCTTCCACCTTTTGATTTAGAAATCTCATGGAAGGTGTTTTAAAATATTTTTAGTTGCAAAACAGTGTTTATTCCCTTGGTCATGTAAAAAGGATATTTATTATTATTAAAGCACCTACTCACTAAATCAGGTAGGAGTCACGAGATGGGAGTAGATGTTAGTAGATGTAGTGGTATAGCAAACCATTGGGAGCAGTTTGGTGCTCAGGTGGGACTTTGCCAATTTAATTTTGAAAAACACAGGAGTTGAGCTGACACTTAAGCTAACTGTTGGCCTAATCCTTTTTCCCAGTTAGATTTCCTCCCGATCCACATTTACTGTATGCAAGAGCAGTTTCATGCAGTGAGTTGGCCTGATCCCTGAAGGTCCAGGAGGACAAGTATCCAGGTACAATCTGCATCTCCATGCTGGCCATGAGGAGTTCCAGAGGACACTTCAAAATGATTTCATGATTCTAAAGCTATTCCTATCCTAGAAGTCAGTTTTATCAGAATTTCTTCAAAATGTCCTGCATGCAGCCTCAACATAAGTGCTGGTGTTAAGCTAACTTCCAACAATCCCATGTTTCTTCTCAGAAAGCAAGACATTTACTTTGCTAATTATTTGCAGCATTTAACAGTTCTGTACATTTTACTCTACATTTTCTAAACTAAATGTTTGGACTTAATGTTTTTAAGAACAAGGGGTAATCACTTGACTCTAACCTTATATATGACTCAGATCATATACTAAACCATGTATCTTATGATGAAACTATTTTTTTTTCAGTTTGGTTAATAATGAAAGCAGAGTGAATTGTCTCCATTTAAAAACATAAAAATGGAGAATCTACTGTGTCCCTAAATGGTTTCTTTTAATGGTTAGTGATGCTTAGTATTTATGGACTGTATTTATCATTTACTCCTATGCATTAGTAAATACTTTCAGGAACTGATTTTCTGCTTTCTTTATTAAAGCTTGAATCACACGTATCAATTTAATTCTAGTAAAAATGCTTTAATAGTTTAGAGTTGGTAGAAGCAGAAGAAATGTTGGTGCTTTAACTTAGGTAGAGAAGAAATAATTTATAAGTATCAACAAATAATCTCAGCAGTGTATAGTACAAATAAAACAACCTTCATTCCTTACCCAGGCAACTCCATGACCAGTACTGGGTTACCTAACGATGCATTAGGAAACTACACAAGCAAGTAATCTGTTGATATCAAAATAGTGATAAAAGTATGATGAAGAGAAGGCAGGGGGAGGGAGGTGTTGTTCAAGGAATACTGAAAATACTGCCTGGCTAACCACTGCAGAATCATTGCTGATTTCAACATATTTTAGTTTCCCCATTGGGCTATGGTTCCCTGTAGTCTGTTGATAAACTTGCTTTTTATAGTTGCCTTTCACAGATCCTAGGAAGTAATCCAACAACTCCCAGGTCATTGCTTAAGGAATAGGTAGGTCTGCTCGAAGACAGACATGAACAATTTAGATGATTGTAAATGCAAAAAAATCATCATTTTACTGTGAATACATACAGAATCTAGAAAAATATCTTATCAATCTATGACTAGTCTCAATGACAACTGTAACAAAATTTAAATGTGACAATCCTATGTAAACATAGCATTATTTGTTAATTATGTAACTAGAGGTGTAGAGTCTCCATCCTTGGAGATACTTAAAATCTGACTAGACGCAGTCCTAGGCAACCTTGGCTCAGCAGAGCAGGTCTCCAGAGGTCCCTTCAAATCCCAACTATGCCATGATTCTGTGAACTCTGTATTTATATAGTATCTATAAAGTTAAGCTGAGAGATTCGAAGCTGAGAGATTCAGCTTTTCAGCTACCGAATGACAAATGCAGGTGTGTACATGCATATACACACTCTTTCATTATTATTGCTAAATGTAGAGCTCATATCTATTAGACCATTTTAGATTTTCTGATTATTTTGGTGCTTGTAGTGTAACATATACAGATGTTAGCAAGGAAATTTCTTTCCAGTTGGCAGATATGTTTTGAGATCCTTTAATGGAAAATGCTTTAGCAATGGAAAATAAAGTACTTTTATACCTAAAATGGATAATTGAAAAATAATGAAAGAGAGACACAAGAACAGACAACACCAGAGAATTTGCCAACATATTGTGAAAAGTATGACAGCTGAACACTACTGAATTACTCAGGCAGAGAGGAACTTCAATGTCTTTCTGCCTACGAAAAAAACAAATTCAAGTATAGCACAAAAGGGTTTTTTTGAGTTTTTGAGCCACTACTCAACTATACAAAGTGAGAGCAACTTCTTTCATACAGCAAGCCTTGAAATAAAAGCAAATGTAAGAAAACTGTTAACTCTTGTCAGCATCAATTACGTTAAAAATGCTAACATTTTCTCTTGCTAACTATGGGGTTGTAATCCATACTAAAATGTATGTTAGCTTAAGCTGAAAGGGGAATTATTGAGCTTCATATAAATAGTCTATAAAATCAGCATCACTTTGTTACAAGGAGATTATGCAGTCTGATTGATGGAAAAGACCCAACTGAAATAATCGTTGTGTTTTACTGACTCTTTAGTTAACAGCCAGCAATGGACAGTCATCTGGACTACATTTGAAATGCAACAGAATGGAACCTAGCTTGCTTAAAAAAAATAAAACAGGCTAAAATGTGAATATTACAAAGAAGAACACAGAGAACAGTTAATGTATTCAGCACCAACTGTCTGCTTTATAAACTAGTAAGAAAATGTCTGAAAATCTAAGCTACCTGAAAATACATTTTCTCATCCCTCATATAAAGGTGCCTCAGTCCCTCATGCTCCAATTTTATTTTTTCTGAGTTAGGTAAGCTACAGTAGTTCTCTGACATCTTCACCAGTAAGGTCACTGAATACCTTTGTGTTGCACTTCCATTCTGACAAACTCTTCTAACCCAATCATCCATCTGTCATATGTTTTTTCATAAAGTTCAAACAGTTCCAGAAGGGCTGCCCAGCCCGGACCCAAAGAAATAATATGAGAATGTCTTTGGGAATATAGAGGCGAGTGGAGACTTGGACTGAGAATACATCGTAGTACATTGAACTCGTCTTACAGCATCAACAGACCTTTTTTTTAAAAAAAAAAAGTTTTTATTATTATTATTATTTTAATGTCACTGAGCATGTAAGATTTGTATTGTAATTTGGAAGGTGTCAGCTCCTGACATTCTTTCTGAACTGGAGCCTCCTTAATCAGAAAGCCTGATTTCACTTGTGGAGCTTCATGTGGCTCAACAGTGTTTTAGCCTTCTGACTCATACCTCTCCTTGGGCCTGTGATCTAGCTCAAACCGGATTAAGAATTAAGTAACCCAGGAAACTTTTGCTATTCATCTGTGTAATAATCCTAATTGTATACATCCCAGCCATCCAACACAATTATGTACAGGCTTGGGAACACAGAGCAAACAGGACCAAAAAGCCTAACCTGCTGTGGGTCCCGGGATCAAGGGTGTTGCATTCCTGCTTTTCCTCACAGGAGATCCTTTGTGCTCTTGAACCGTTCAATTACTTTTGCAAAACAGTATGCCGCGTAGATGGATTCCTCTGTGCACAGCCTGAAACTGTGCTTTAATGGTTCTGTAGTCTGTGCACCTGGCACTGTGTATGTGTAACCTATTTTATTCTATCTTCAAAGGAGGTAAGATTGTCCTGAATACTTCAGCAACCTCACTTTCCTCCCCAAAACAAAGAAGTGAGTTTAACAGTTTAACTCTAAAATTCCCTGCTTCAGATAGTAACAAATATTTCTGATCTGTTGGACTTTTTGAAAAGGTTACACATGTACTTTGGTGATTTAAACTTCAAATGACCTTGGCAAATGTTCATCTACGGTTAACAGGCTGTTAACAAGACAGTGATGTTGACATCAAACTAATGCCTCTCCAGGAATGCAAATTGCAGAAGTTCACATGGAAGTGGAAGAAACAATTCAGTTTTACAATTGTTTTCAGTTGCTTCACACACCTGCTGCTGGATCTAGTAAAGCAGATTAAAAACACAGTAAGATACAGCAGGAGAGATCTTAGGTCAAACTGTGAAAACAAATGATGTTTGTTTGTTTTGCACCGAAAGAAAGACCATTTGCTATGCTGAAGAATGTCTGTAAGCACCCTTAGGGGTATTAGATGCATTTCAAAAGAAATTAATCTTTCTGAATGATATCATACAAAGCAATGTGTGCCTTTATGGTTGATATTTAATGACTTTGTATTTGTACTATTGTATTTAATGACTTTGAATCAGTTTTCTGGTTTCCTTTTTTGTTAAATACAATGATACCGTTTCCTCACATTTGTGCATACTCTTTCTAAAAATAACAGAATGGTTGGTAAAAATTCTTCAGGTAAGAAAAAACTGTTCAGACTTGAATTATATTGCAATTAAGCAAAGGTGATAAATCACCCTGTATTTCCTTTCTTTTCAAATTACCTGTTATAATCAGATATGAATACATATGAAGCCTCAGACATCTTGTCAAACATTCTCTATCTACTATATTCATAAGAATTGTTTTCCAAATCTGAGAAGTTATGTATGAATTAAACAAATGAAAGATACTAATAGCAATGTAGGGAAAGATACTGAGTCTTAAAGAACAACCATGGAGCAACATATGCCAGGGTATAAGCTCCTTCAGGTCTTAACCCAGAGCAAATGCTCATCCTGTCACCTTTTTTTTTTCATCTCTCAGGCGTTTAAGTGAACTTTATTAAGGACATTGTAAATTTCATAAAGCTTTGAAGATAAAGTGAGATGTTCCTCTTGAATAAGAAATGGATATTGTAAGTCTGGTCAAGATCTAAAGATGCATGACTATGTCATTCGGCATATAACTAGCAAAATTACGAAAAAAAGAGATCTTTGGATTAGGACATTTTAGGACATGATATATGATGATGCCTATTAATAAGAGAACACCAAGGATTTTTATTATTTTCATATCTTGCTCATAGACTTCTCTATAGCCTAGAACTGCTTTGTTCCAATGATGAAACACAAATGAGACATCTCTTGATGATTTGAACCCTGAACCTTTTGCCGTTTTGAGAGAAATCTGAATAAAGTCACTCATGGTTGCAGTGAGACTCGGTAGCTAAAACTTAAATTCAGTGCAATTCATTTCAGATCAGAAATGGAGATGTAGGAATTTTCTTGAGGAGAAGAAATTCTTTCCTATTTCTGTGAATACTCATTCGCACTCTCTATGAAAGTGTTTCAGATGGATTCTGGTTCCAGGGGCTATCTTTTTGGAAGACCACAAAACTTGAAATGTCATAAAGCAGCAACTACTTTTAAAAGTATTTATATAGCATAAATTTCAAGTATAGCAGACTAGTTAGGAGAAAATATTTTGCCTTCATATCATGTACCACAACTGAAAATTTTATGGCAGAATGTGTTTAGCATATATTATTTGTTAAACATGTAGGGTTTCATAAAGTTTAAAATATATTTTTTTAATAAGGTTGGAATTTAATTTCTTTTTTTTGTTGTTGTTAATATAATACATTATATGATTTTATGTATCATAGTATAATATAATAATGTAATACCTGATACAAAATGAAACACTAATTTTATCAAATTTTAAAAATCAGAATACTTCCTAAGTGTTTCTCTGAGGTCTCATTTTGACATTTTGAGGAACAACTTTGAATGGAAAATCAGTTTTGAACTTTCAGATTTTCCCATGATTCAGAAACTCCATTTTTATTCTATTTACTTATTTATTTATATGTATACATAAAATTGTTCTTTAGATTTGTGCTCCAAGTATGGAATGATATAGGAAAATTTCATATGGGAATGTCTGGGAAAATCATGATTTAGTCCTCAAGTTGAAAAAAAAATCCTCAATTAATATGTTATATACTATGAATCGTTTTCTCACTGTTAGCAACAAAATGGGTTTTGGTGATGAGATGGACAGGAAATTTTCTGAAGTCCTTGCTGCTATTACATAAAGAAAAATGAAACACAAGCCCACTGGATGTTTCATATAAAATATGCACACAAATAATCCTGGAAGTGATGAGATCATTAGTTTTGAGTTATTTCTTTTGACAGTACACAAAGAAACAAAAAACTCACCTTATCTCTGATGTAAGGAATGTTAGAGTCCTTCCTAAAGCTGAGCTTTGTTTCATTTGCTAAGATTTTGAGGAGGACACAGACAAACAGAAAATAGAAGAGCTGTAAACTGTACAGCCTGAATGGCCCTTTTATAATGCTGTAAACCACAAGACTGTTGAAATTGATTAAATAAGTGTGATCAAATTCCCATCCATTCTGACATCATAATCATGTCCCAATGTTTATATAAGCAAAACCAAAACATCAGAAATGCAGTGGTTCTGTTTCTCCAACAGGGTGAATCTGTAGTGTCTCCTTAAAGGTCTTTGATTAACAACACATATGCTTATCTATTATAAATAGGCAAATGTTTCATTAAGATATTTTAATACAAGACTATATATAAAAAATCAGAGGCACAAAAAATATTTTTTATGTTTTCAGGTAATATGGAAGGAATAACATAGAGGTACATTTTGATACACTACTTCATTTTGCTTTTTGGGGAAGCTTTAGAAATTTCGTTTACACTACTCTGTATACGGCAATGGCACTACTGGGTTACCAGAAGATGCCTCGTTTACAGTTTTAAAGCATATCATTTAACGGATGATTCATTTCTCTATTTGTTCACATCACTTGATTCAATCGGCCTCCAGCTTTTGGAGGGGATAAAGGAATTGGGTTTCTTTTTGGATTTTTGACTTGGATATGCTTATATTGTATTTCTAGCAGGTGGTAGTTAAGTGCATATTGTATTATTCCCAAGTCTTTAGATTTGATTTTTTTCATCCAGTTTTTAAGCTCAGAAAAGGCAGCACTAATAACTTTTGACTCAGTGCATTATTAAAATGTTGTCTATGTATCTTGTTTAAGTGTGACTGAGTTTGGATTTTTCTCCTCTTTTCAAAATGATGGAATCATGAAAAGAAATTCCTTAATTATTATATGAGAAAACTTCATGTCATATCTAAAGGGTGTAAAAGAACAAAAAGTCACAATAAGGTAATAGCTGATTATGTGACTCATAATCTAGCTGATTATGTTTACTGTAATCAGTAAATATCAACAACTTTCTGCTTCACCAATCAGAATATTTTCCATTCATAGGCTTTTGTAGTTATAGACACTAATTAATACTGCCAATTCATATCTGCCAATTAATAATAAATTCAAAGAATGACAACTGATATCAAATGATATCACTTTTTTTCCTAACATTTAAAAGTTAAAAAACAATCAAACTTGCCTCTTTTATTTTTCCTTAGACTGTAAGCATTCTGGGTAAAGGGTCCTTTTCTTCACTACGTATTGTACAGCATTTTCTCTTGCAGAGTTTTCAAATAAAAATAACACTACTGTTGATCCATGGGTAGATAAACTTGGATTTCTTTAAAAGAAATAGGTTTGGTTGCTGTTGTTGTTGTTGTTGATATGTTTGTTTTTTTGTTTGTATGTTTCCATGACTGCAGAGATGGACATGATAATGGGGATGGGAAGGAAAAAGAGTAAAGACAGCAATGTACCCAAGAGGTGAATATTGGATCCAATTGTGTTCATCTTGTTCATCAGTGACCTGGATGAAGGGGAAGAGAGCACCCATAGAAAGTTTGCTGATGATATCACTGCCATCCAGAGGGACCTGGACAGACTGGACAACTGGGCAGTGAGAAACCTCATGAAATTCGACAAGGCCAAGTGCACGGTCCTGCACCTGGGGAGGAATAACCCCAGACACCAGTACAGGCTGGGGACCGACCTGCTGGAGAGCAGCTTTGCAGAGAAGGACCTTGTCATCATGGTGGATGACAGGTTGACCATGAGGCAGCAGTGTGCCCTCGTGGCCAAGAAGGCCAATGGCATCCTGGGATGCATTAAGAGCAATGTCTCCAGCAGGTCGAGGGAGGTGATCCTGCCCCTCTACTCAGCCCTGGTAAGGCCACATCTGGAGTACTGTGTCCAGTTCTGGGCCCCACAGTACAAGAGGGATGTGGAGCTGCTGGAGAGAGTCCAGCGCAGGGCCACAAGGATGATCAGGGGCCTGGAACATCTGCCCTATGAGGAGAGGCTGAGGGAGCTGGACCTGTTCAGCCGGGAGAAGAGAAGGCTGAGAGAGGACCTGATCAGCGTACACAAATACCTGAAGGGAGGCAGGGTGGTGGTCACCGACAGAACCAGAGGAAATGGCCACAAACTGAAACACCAAAAGTTCCACAGGAACTTAAGGAAAAAATTCCTGACAGTGAGGGTGACAGAGCCCTGGAACAGGATGCCCAGAATGGTTGATAAGTCTCCTGCTCTGGAGATGTTCAAGACCTGTTTGGATATAGTCCTGTGTCACGTGCTCTAGGTGGCCCTGTGTGTGCAGGGGGGTTGGACTAGATGACCTCTAGAGGTCCCTTCCAACCTTAGGCATTCTATGATTCATGATTCTATGATGATTCTATATAAAACCAGGATAATGAAGGGAGTGCACACATCTCATAAATGTGTGCAAATATCTGAAGCAAGGGTGTCAAGAGGATAAGGCCAGGCTGATTTCAGTGGTGTCCAGTGACAGAACGAGAGGCAACAGGCACAGATTGACACTCAGAAGGTTCCCTCTGAGTACAAGGGAAAAACTTCACCAATCAACTTGTTCTAGGTTACCCTGCTTGATTGGGAGTTGTGCTAGATGATCTCCAGAGGTCCTTTCCAACCTCATCCATTCTGCATTTCTGTGAAAATGAGTCTTTGCTACATATTCACTTTGAGAAAATGGCAGTCCTTCAAGCACGTTTGAGTTCTGAACTTTCATTTTTACTACAATCCATTGACTTTTCCAATGATCACCAAAGTTAATATTTTTTAGATTCCTTCTTTCTTACTGTGTGCTAACATCACACATCATTGCTACTTCCTAAAAAAATGTTTAAATGTTCATGAATTAAGGCTTGTATCTCAGGACTTAGTAATCTCGTGGCTTGAAAACCTTGAGGAAGCCATTTGCTCCTGAAGGAATACATAATAACAGAAATGGAATTTGTTTTATTTTTCTCTGTGTGCTGTCTGCTGGTATTTGTGTTGGATCTAGCTAATGGTTGCACATTCGACAGAGCAGAATTTGTATAAGGAGAATCAATTGTCTCAAAATAAACAACAATCAAAGATGTAAGGGTAAGAAGAATTTTTTTTTCTTCCCTCACCTCCTGAAAATGTACAAATGCCAGAGACTGCAGCACCCACAAGTGATTGAAGTGAAGGTTCAATACACCTTCAGCAGAGAAGGAATCTGTCTTCAAAACACTTCAGTCACAAGACTATGAGGAAGAAGGGAGCCATTGTCAACGGAGTTAAGAATGCCTTGAGTTTGCCTCTTGGACTAGGCATGAAAAGCAAACTAGGCAAAATGAAAACTCATGGCTTGTGGCTCTGTATATGCACTAGGGAGGGAATGAGAGCTGGACAGAAACTTTGTAAACAAACAGAATTGATTCACGAAGTGCTAATTCAAAGGAGCCTGAACTGCTATACTTAATATTTAAGGTTCAACAAGCTTTTGCTATCTCAGGCAAGTTTATGAGTAAAATCTTCTGACCACCAGGCAGGTCAGGTACAGTTCTGGGAACTTTTAAATGTTTGGATTCCCAACCTTAAGACAGCATGGTAAAGAGTCCCTGAAGCCCCATTATTTGTTTTGATTCATAGTGAAGGGTAAGAGATAGTTCCTCTCAGTAGCTATCCAGACTGAAATTAAAGTTTAGAAATATCAGAAAGAATTGTTTGTGGCTCAGTCTAGTTTAAAACTAAATTAAAATAAACAAACAAACAAACAATAAAACGGATCAAAAAGTATTTCCTACAAACTGGTAAGCTTATTTTTAAGCCAGCATTCAGACAAAAATATGTTTCTTCTTTCTTTCCTTATAGTTCTACATTGCTGTTATGCCTGTATTTATATATATATATACCTTTATATTATTATTATAATATATATATTATATATATTTGAGAAAATGGCACCTTTATATTATTAACCTTTAAAAACCTTTATATTATTATTGTTATTTGAAGCAACTAAGGCCTAAAATAAAAAGGAGAAAAAAAAAGAAAAAAAAGAGAAAAGGTTCAGTCCCACCTGACCACCTGTCTTTCTGGAGAACAAAAGGGATTTCCACATAGAGTCATTTAATGTCTTAACAGATATTTCATGTAGGCATGGCTTCCATTCTTAGGTGCTCTATGAGCGCAAGAGTAGGTGAGCGTCAATCAGCCTGTTGACCAGCACATCTGTAATTCTCCTTATATGCCAATATTAGTCATTCCATCTGGGACCCTCCCTGGGCACTGCTGGCTGTGTCTCTCAACACAGTCTGTTGAGACATGCTGTCTCACCAGTAAATCAAGAACAGAGCTTGGGCCTCCATCCCTGTTAGGCAGCTAATCCTATTTTTCACTATGGGTATGATTTACTTTTTGCTGTTAAATCTGGTGTACTGCCATCATAGGAGGATGTGTGAAACATTTCTATGAATCCCCTATGGAAATGTATTACCATTTTATTAGAGCATTTCTTCACACACATTTTATTTTCTTTGACCCTCAGGAGGAGAATTGTCTTACACTCTTCTCAGGATTTATAAACTTAATTTGATCTGGAAGTGTTTCTTTCTAACACTACGTTAATTTTCTATTTGATTGTCACTTGGTTTCTGGAAGTAATGCGTGAACCCTGTTCTCATTCTATGCTAAAAATTGGTGAATAAAATTAATGAAAAGTAGCATAAGGATATTCATTGAAGATTTTGTGATTCTTGATGAAAAATGTCTCACTTATCAGACAATTGGAAAGTTCAGAAAAATAAGAATGCATTTAACGGAGCCAAACCTGGACACTTTTCAAGATAATGTGGTCAGGATAAAGTAAGGCCCAAGAATAAAAATAATTGAAAACAGTTAAAAACATAAAATTTAATCTCCCATTTTTTCCATAGGAAAGTGATCTTGACCTTACTTTTCAAAAACAACTGTCTGTTGCCACTGTAAAAGACTTCTCAGAAGTATGGACAGTTTTTGAATATATTCTGCTTCTGCAGGACACAATTCATTACATACTTTCTTTTATGATAGTTTCCACATTTAGAGAAAATAAATCATAAAGTCAATCATAAAGTCTGAGGGGCAGTAATTTCCTGTAAAGTTATTAACAATTGTCTAGACTACTTAGATAACCAGTTTAAGTAGGCCTTTTACCCAGACATTTCTAAATACATGCAAAATTTGCTATACTTAGGCTAGGCTAGAAATTGATCCTAACACTGGAGCCAGCTGGCAAAACTCAACTCCCAATGACCCAGAATATGTTCTCACACTGCAAATCTGACATGATTTCAATTTAGTGCATTGCCCCAGATTTATAAGAGTTAAAATATGAACAGAAAAAAAAAAAAAAAAAAAAAAAAGAGCCTGGCTATATTTATGTAAAATTTGAAAAGCACAAGAAAATGAAAAGCCTAACAGATGTCAGATCATCAGCCAGCATCATCGGTGGGCTTTTTTTAATAGTTTGTTCACTTTTTGTATTAGTGGTCAATTGATTTAGTGGTCTATAGTGCAACAAGAGTGATAATGTTCAGCCCATATGTTAAACTGTCTATCTGGTATACAGATGGAGTAATCTCTTCTACCAAATTTCTAAAATTTTTCAGTGTCTTTAGAATGCAAAATATCAGGCAACCTTAAGATCAGTGGCAGCAGCCTGCAAACTATAATATTTTCAGATCAGCAGGGTTTGTTAATTCCCAGTAGGCCTCACAGCAGAGATGATTTGGAGGAGTCATTAAATTATACTATCTTTCCAAAGTGAAGTTGAAGGTTAATTAATTCTGCAAAAAGGGTTCATGATTATATCTACAGAATATGAATAATTTTCCTACTAGTCTGTTTTTTTTGTGATTTTCACCAAATGAACAGAATGATTTTTTGTAAAAAATGATAAGATTATTTTTCTAATATTACAATAGCATCTTTTAATAGTATTCTCTTAGAGGATTGGTCTCACAAAATTGGGGAGCTTTGGGATTAAATTATTTGGTATTGTGTGCATCTGTTGATGCAAAGTCTCGGTATAAACTATGCTTGATTTTGCATCTTTTAAACTTATTTCTATAGATAATTTATGTGATAACTAGTAGTCACAGGCCAGTGAACCAGATTTGCATTTTTTCACATTTGTCAGACCCCAATAATAAATTGAATAAACCAGAGACATTTTACCCCTTTTTCCCAGAAGAAAATAAATTTATTTATTGTCAGTATGTGTTATTTTCTTTAGTGAGGAACAAGGATTTACTTGTTGCTACAGCACTATCAGTTTTCTGCAGAAAACAAGTAAAGAAAATTAAAAAAGCATTATAAAGCAAATATTTTTCCAGTATAAAAACATCATTATACCTCTATGAAAACATAAATCCAAGCCTACTAAAAATTTGTTAAAAACAGTACATGACCATTTTCAAATAACAATGAGGACAAAACTGGTTGCATCAGAGAGTAATGTGAACTGATTTGGCTACCTATTTATTTTCGTTTCTCACTGCAAAGCTAGCATGCAGGTTGCAAATCCAAAAGCAGCGAATACTGAGAACATCCTTTCAGTCACAAGGTATCCTAAATCTCTTATCTAATGATTGTGGTCCTATTTAAAGGAAGCATTTCTATGTGGGAAGGATGCTTTAAACACAGCTTTAAACCTCACTGAACTGATACAGCCCTGTGGGTAGTCCCAGACGTTTTCCTCAGGCCGGACTTCTAGCAGGTATACTCTGACGCTTAAATTCCATGGGAATTTGTCTTGTGTTGGTTCAGCACATTTTGAACCAGTCCGCAATGGCTTCTGCAGTTATACAACATCACCCAGAACCTGATTACCTCTAAATCATGAGATTTTATGGTATTGTGCACTGTTCTGGGACCTCCTTGCCTTACATCTAAAATAAAGAGAAAAGATAATCTCCTGAGGTGCAGTGCTAATTTTTATACGTCAAGATAAGAGAGTAGATACTTAATACCCACAGAGTCAAAGGTAAAGGTAATAATATTGCTTTACATCTAACAGAGCATGCAGAGAGAGGTGAAGTTTTAGAAGAATGAATTTTCAAAGAGTTACAAGTTCACAAATCATCAATATGGAACATCACTCTCTAAAATTAGAGAGAGAGAGAGAATGTATTAACGATTCTTATTTTCTGGGTAAATGGACATTTTCCCCCATTTATGCTGGACTCTTCAGGTTTAGATATTTCTTCCAGATAGATTGATATCAAATGACAAATAATTTGTCATTTGTAATGCATGAACATCAATAATGTTCATGCAGGGTTTTTTTGTGGCACAATTCAGCTTAAATTCAAGGTCTGTGGGTTTTTCTTTTTAAAGAAAATTACATACTCAGAGCAACTTGACACAAATGTTTAATGATTTATTTAAATTGGCTTTTCATCAGACAGTTTTCCAGGATAATAAGGTAAGGCTATCAGTGTTTGCTTCATTTGAAGTTTCTTGAGTACTTTAGGAGTATGTCTTCACTAGGAGGCAAATTTTGTAATTTTCAGTGATGAATGCGACAAATGCTGATAGAGGCAACTCTTTAATCACAAAAGAAAGTGATGGTGCACAGTAACTCCATTAAGATATGTTCACATCCCCAGACGGTCTCTGGCAAAGACTGGTCTTAACTACAGCATTTTTAGAAATTATGACTATGTATTGTTTTTTCAAGTATCCTGGCAGCTGAGATTAGCTATTTTGTAGTATAGGTAATTTGTATATAATTTGATAGACAGCATCTTTTGGATTTGAGGGAATAAAATGATTTGCAATATAGGACTCAGTGTCTCAGAAATCCATAGGAGAAAATTATCCAGTTTTAGGCTGAAATAGAATGGTCACTTTTTATTTCAGTAAGACTAAGGAAACACTTAGGGCCTGTGCTGCTGTCTTCATTCATATCCGCTATCAGGATTAGGGCCAGAAAATCCACTGACATAAGTCTAAATTCTAAAATTCATCTCACTGGCCTTCCATACTACCATTAAGGTCCCAATTCTGGAGACAATTACACACACACTTGATGTTATGTGCATGAGACCTGTGCATACTCCATGGATGTGTTCAATTTCTTGTCTGCTCAGAGAAAAACTAGGATTTTTTTTTAATAGACTTTATTTATTCACCTAATCTTCCTACTGTCAGAACAAGTTTTAATCCTCCATTATGCTTTTCCCCATCACAATCTCCATTCTTGATATTTCTTTAGTCCACAGTCTCCCTGAATGTAAGTTTAGGTTCCCCATGGTACAGTGAACTCTTGCATGTGTCAACAGGGAGTTGTTGTTCACAGTTTGAAGTGTCATCTTGTAAAATTCACAAGTAGATTCACAACTAGTAAAAAAAGTCCTCCTTTCTCTCTTCATAGACAAAATCCAGAGTGGCTGAAAAGCAATTTTCTCATGTAAGTGTTTTTATGGCTGATCACAGGACAAAGAGGAAACACATGATCTGGCTTTCATGTGGTATTTCAAGAAAAAGGTAGTTGCTCCTTTTGTTGTCTAGTCTTTGAACATAAAAGACTGCTCTTAAATGTGCTATAAAATGATGATACAATTGCACACAGTAGTAATACAATCAAGTCTAACTGTTTCTCAAGGGCATCTCCATGCTGAAGGTAGAGCTCCCTGTTGTTCGACGCCCTGTCTGATCTGCTTTGGAGCATTTATTTTGCTGGAAATGTTGATTGAGATTTTGATACATCTGAAAAATGCTGTGTAGGCAAATCAGCCGCAGGAGTGTAAGTTGGACCTTCCTTTATAGTTGAAAACAGATTGAAAGAGGAAAGGAACATTTCTTCCTGTGGACCCGCTCTGCCCTCCTGGCAGGAAGCTCTTTGCAGCTGCGCTGCTGGCCACCTGTGACAGCAGTGCTCAATAGCTGGATATCCTGTTGTACAGCCCTGCTGTGGAGCCGTCCGCGAGGATATTTGGAAAGTAAATTGCGACTTTCCAAGGTTTTAAGTATGCCAAGATCAGTTAAAAAAAAAAAAAAAAAAAAAAAGATGCTGGAACTGCCTGGAGCTCCAAATCTTTTTGGTTCCTTAATCTTTTGGCACATTGCAAGACTTGATTTGCAAAGCATGTAATCACACTTGGATGCATAGGTGTGTGCACGTTTGTGTGTGTATGCATGTGTGTAAGTGCTAGACAAAAATTTTTATTGCACCTCTGCAATAAGTGAAGTGAGTAAATATCAAAACAAGCCACAGATTTCCAGTGCTTAGATGAAAAATCCAAACAGATTTGAATAAGAGTGTCTATGAAAGGACCTCAGTTTTGGCCCTTCTCCATATACTTGTGAATGGAAAATAAGTCAGAAAATGTGATTTCCTCTCATAAAGACATGGTGCAGAGGGAGAAGTGGGATTTTAAAACAAGATCTGGAAAAGCTTTCTAAGTATGAATTACATTTTTACATGCTGGTAAGAGGATTTTTTTTTTAAGATGCTAGACAGGTAAAGGAGTTCTTAGATCCTTTAGCCTGGAAGAAATAAGAAGGAACAGATTTGCTTCATGATACTATACATTTTGTTATAGTGTTTTTTTGGAAGTCCTGAGGCTTACCTTAGCACTAATGGACAGGCTGCCTTGTTTTGTGGCTCTTGTAATCTAACAACTCCTCTACTTTTATGATAAATTAAATAAAACAGAATTCTTGGGAAATCAAAAACTGAATGGATAGGTCGATTGCCTCTTATCCTTAGAGTTAATTGCATCTGACAACTAAACAAGTACAGACTAGTAATATAATTCTGTACCAAGGAAATGTACATATTTTACAGAGGAAGTTAAATTCCTTGACACTGAATTTTAGTGAATCTTGGTGGTTAAATCATTTAGGTCTTTTTGAAAGCCCAGGCAGAATGAAATTTTTTAAACAGGTTTTCTAAAGATCAAACCTAAGTGTGAAACTAGGAGAGAAACCCACTTGCATGATCACTTCTTTTACCGACATTTAGAGGCTTTTGCTTTGCAATTTTAAAGAAAGAAATGCACATGTAAAGTAATAACTATGAGCTTGTTGGGTACCACCAAGGCTGGTGAACTATTAGCAAGAATTTAACATTTAATTTAAATTTCAAAATAGTTCTTAAATTTAAAATTTAAGAAAAAAATGCATTCTTTTCCAGAAGTAATAGCTGAAATAATAATGGGGCCACAACTCACAGTATATTAATATACTGAGCTACAGTATTAGCGTTGTGATCAGTGGTGCGGAGTCTAGTTGGAGACCTGTAGTCAGGGGTGTCCCCTGGGGGTCAGTCCTTGGTCCAGTCAATTTATTCATCAATGATGAAGGCACAGAGTGCCTCAGCAAGTTTGCTGGTGATACAAAACTGAGAGGAGTAGCTGATACCCTGGAGGGCTGTGCTGCCATCCAGAGGGACCTGGACAGACTGGACAACTGAGTGGTGAGAAACCTCATGAAGTTCAACAAGGCCAAGGGCAAGGTCCTGCACATGGGGCGGAATAACCCCAGACGCCAGTACAGGCTGGGGACTGACATTCTGGAGCATTCTGGAGCAGCAGAGAAGGACCTGGATGTCATGACAGATGACAAGTCGACCATGAGGCAGCAGTGTGCCCTCGTGGCCAAGGCCAATGGAATCTCGGAGTGCATTAAGAAGGGCATCTCCAGCAGGTTGAGAGAGGGGATCCTCTCCCTCTATTCAGCCCTAGTGAGGCCACATCTGGAGCGCTGTGTCCAGTTCTGGGCCCCACAGTACAAGAGGGATGTGGAGCTGCTGGAGAGAGTCCAGTGCAGGGCCACGAGGATGATCAGGGGCCTGGAACATCTGCCCTGTGAGGAGAGGCTGAGGGAGCTGGGTCTGTTCAGCTTGGAGAAGAGAAGGCTGAGAGTGAATCTGATCAATGTATATAAATACCTTACAGGAGGGAATGAGGATGGGGTCATGCTTTTTTCAGTGATGGTCAGCAATAGGAGAAGATGAAACAACCACAAACTGATGCACCAAAAGTTCCACAGGAATTTAAGGAAAAAATTCTTAACAGTGAGGGTGTCAGAACACTGGAACAGGCTGCCAAGAGAGGTTGTGGAATCTCCTTCTCTGGAGATCTTCAAAACCTGCTTGGATGTAGTCCTTTGCCACATGCTCTAAATGACCCTTCATGTGCTGGGAGATTGAACTAGATGATCTCTAAAGGCCCCTTCCAACCTTAATGGTTCTATGATTCTATGGTTCTGTTGACACCAGAGGTTTCTTTTAGAACTGCTATGACAATTATAGATTTTAGGTCATGAATTAGTGTATCTGAGTACAAGAAAAGTGATAAAAAACAATGTTTATTCAAACATGATCAAAGAAAAACCACCTGTATTAGAATCTCAGAAATTATGGCCACTACCTTCTGAAATGGGCTCTGAACAGCGAGCACAGAAACTAGATCTTTTTCATGGAGCCTACCTTTGTGAAGAAAACTGGTCTGGGTATTTTCCTCGTAAGCATCAAAGAAAGCACTCACTTCACTGCAATTTGTGTCCCTATGGAAATAATTGGTAAGATTCTCCAAACAGACAAGTGATTGTATCAGAAAAAAGGAAAATAATGTGTCTTAATAATTTGTAACCTAGTTTGAACCTAACTGCTAATTTAGCATTCAGGAAAATTAGGAAATTTAGCATTCAATAGTCAATTCTTTGCCTTGTCTGCATTTAGAAATCCTGAGGCAGACCAAAGTGGAAATCCTCTAAACTAACCAGGCTTTTACCAGGGTAGCATTTGGCCATAGAAATGACAGCTAAAACAGAAAAGACTAGCAAATATCACTAGCATGATTTCATTAAAAAGCTCAGATGAATATTCATGGAAAACCTTGTGTAGTATTCCCACAATCCTACTTGGCCTATTTCACTTACATCAATAGAGTAGAACTAAATTTTGTATTAAGAAACAACTGTTCTCTCCTATATTATAAATATTAATTTGTCTAATGTATATTAAGAAATGCTATTCATCAAACAAATCTGATGCATAGTTTTTCCAGATGAGCAAATACTAGACTGGGATTTCTCAGCATTGACTCTCTCCTCTGTTAATTTCATTGAGAATGCCTTTGTTTTGTTTTCAGGAACTCATCTTTCTGCCGATGAGTATGTAAAAGGTCATGTGTTTCCACAGTGTCTCTGCCAAACACAGGCAAAAGAAAGAGTCTTTTGAATCATGGCATGCTCTCTTCCAGGCACATTGGTGCTGCAGAAGACTGCTTATTATTTTGTTGCTCTTTTTTTCTTTTTTATTTCCTATTAAAGTTAAAGTAAAAATCTGGATCTTAGACCTGTTGCTTTCTTTGTCCTATTTTTCAAAAAGTCTTCTGTTTTCTCTTTTAAAGAACATGCTAAGCTTTCTCCATAATATAACTGTAAACACACATTTGGTATAGGAATGTCTCTTTTACAAGTCTTACAGCTGATAAGAATAATTGCTACCCCTATATTTTATTATAGCACACATAAGAATACATTCAAAGATTGTATTCATAAGAATACAGCAATGGTATGGGGCAAACTCAGGTAAGAAATAGAGATGTTATTTTGCGGGTAATTAGGAATTACTGTACAAGAAACCAGTGGGGCATGTGAAAACCTTTTATTGTTTATTAATATTTGCTACTATGAATATTTTGTATTACTCAGCTAATTGTGTGTGAAAATTATTACCTGGATTTAAAGTTTGTATCTAATGTTTCCATATTACATTGAAATATCTCAGTGTGTGGAGACCTCGATACACTCACATCAGTGCACAAGAGTTCCTTTCATAGCAAGGTAGCTCTCATTATCACTTTTTCCCCAATTGCTTACAGCATTGGGTCATTCACCACATTTTTTCTTTTTCCTACATATTACAGTTGATGAGGTCCAGGAATAACATTATTTCAATTTGGAACAGACTTTGCTGTAAAGAGCTTTTATTCCTAGTCAAATGTTCTGTAGATAATTTTGCAGGTCATGAAAAAATACACTTTTTTTTTAACATTAGTAAAAATGCTGCAGTTGTAGTAGACACAAAAAGCATAAAATTCATCTCATAAATATCAAGGTTTTGAAAATCATTGAGACGCATGAGATGATAGATAGATAGATTTTCCTCCTCTGTAATGAAAAGTTCCAGGCTTGTTAGAGAAATTGCTAGATGGCATCCCTGCTAAGCAAAAGGGCAGGTAGATATCACTCAGTCCATTATGGCTCTCTCAATACTGTACCATTAATTTCAGTTAGGAAATAAATGTAGTCTTGGAGTCTTATTCAAGGAGCAGACTGACATTAGCCTGCGAAAAAGAAACACCGAGTCTGTGGTGCTAGCTGTGGAGTGGTGAAGAATTCAAAATATTCACGTAGGATGAAATTTGTTAAGTGCATCAGCATTTGAGAAAAGACTGGTAGTGGGTAAGCTTTTTGTTGTTGTTGTTATTTTTTTTTTTAGGAGAGCCCATAAAAAAGGTTCAACATGCAGCTGCTGTTACCCCTTTCTGGCAAGCTCTTCGCTTCATATTAATTTCTTGAATCTTTTTCTCATAGTCAGAATATGTCACCCAGGGGAAGATTTTTCAAGGAGGCTCTGGAATCAAAGTAGTCATTTCTTTCATTACGATCTGGCAGGCTAAAGTTAGAAATCATTAGGATCATAGCAAAAAGGATCAGATATCGGCTATCTTGTCATGGGCATCAGCTAAAGGACATGCTTTACAGCAGCATCAGGCTTTTCTAATCCTCAATGAGACTAGAGTTGCTTTCCCCTTTAGGTGATGTGTATGCTGTCTGTGTCCAGCAAAGCAGTATATGTTTCTTATAGCACCCAGCATTTCTGTGCAAGGATTGCCCCATGACTTTAGTGCATTAGCCTATCGTTGACCCCTTTCCAGAATCAGCCTTAGGCCTCTGTTATTTAGGACAGGTAGAAAATATATTCAGAATATAAAATGTATGCAAAAATATCAGTGTTAAATATAATGTAATTCTCAGTGTTAATTATAATGTCATTACTTGCCTCACTTTTAAGGGGGGAAAAAAAGGTACAGTTTTATCATAGCAACTGGAAGAAGTGAGGTTTCCAAAAACAAGACCTTTGATTCATGGAAGTTGTGAAGGTTTCAGAAACATTTTCATTCCTCATTCAGATGAAAATGATCCATGATCTTATTTTCATAGGAAAAACACACTTAGAGCAAAAGCAAGACTCAAGGAAATATAGGTAAAGTCATTCAACTGACCCTGCTATGACTGCAGCAATTGTCTAAATCACCAGAATGCTAGTTGTTTCTCTCATTTCTCTGTCGAAACTCTTTTCCTAATCCTCTATTCTATAAGAATAATTTGTTATTAATTTACCAATGGGAGATCACAACTCTATTACTTAGATTTCAGGAAGATACAGATAAAATTTGTCTGAAGTAATATGATTCCAGAAGGAGTTTTGCTTTCAAAATATCTGCATTTTCTAATTAAAAGAAGTCTCTTTAGAAAATCCCTACCAATCCTACTTATACACAGCGCATCTAGCTCTTCAACAGGAGAATGCAAGGAAATAAGAATTTTCCTATAGACAGTATAAATCAATCTGGCTTCAAAATACCTATCCTACCCCTACCTGTATTACAGAACACCTCAAGGGAATAAAGAAATTATTTCAACATTACATGAATCAGTCCCATTCCAGAAGACGTGAATTAAATAATGCTAGTAAATCTCATGAGAACATTTTAGCTAATCAAATCAAAGTAACGCGATGATAACGTCAGGCAGGAGGAAGTCTTTCATGGATCTTCCGACTGGCTAACATTAGTACACAGTTAAAACAGCTCTAATGATGCTTTAGTCAAGGCAGATTAGAGAATGTTAGACCCAGCAGTAAGACTTGTACATCTCAGATATAAAATCTATTTTCACCTCATACCCACCCATGCCCATTCCAAGCACCATCAACTCTGCCAGGAATAGCCTGGAAATGGCACTCTCTCTGAGATAAGCTTAAGCATACTGTTCTGCATGTCACCAAGGGTCGGGATAGATAGGGAAAAAAAATAAAAATGGACAGTTTTAGTTTCCTGTTCTGCCTTGTAAATAAGTTTGATTAAATATTTGCAAGCCTAAAAATCTCTTTGATTTTAGATTTCAACATGGTTTAACTTCCAAGTGTAAAGCCCTAACCTTTCAACAGCTTTTTATATTTTTTTCATGATTTTTACAAACTCAGTACTCATCATAAAACAGCAAGCATTTTGCCTGAACCTTTATATCAAAATGGAAGCGTACTTGTCATGGGATTGCACACCTACTAAAGAAAGCTAGAAGTGATAGCTCTATCTTCTTTAATAACCTAGACTTACATATGCAGTTATGAGACTTTCACCCAATCTAAAATCAATAATTTATATAAAAAATCCTGCATATGTGTCTCCTAACTCCCAAACGAACTACCAGATGAAAACTGACAGATAAAAACCCATTTTCAGCAACATCTCAAAGAAAGATACTGTGTACATGCAGGACATCAGTTAAATAAGTTCTCCTAAGTATGTCCCATGTGATGTTTACCTGGAAGAAAAACTCACCTGAGGGAAAAAAAAAATGATTTTGGGCAGCAATAAATTAACTTTATTGGACTCCACATAACAGAACAAGAAGTTCAAGAGGATTTAGAAGATAATCATACTTTTTTTCTCCCAGTCTCAATTAGGTGCCCATTGGAAACTCACAGAGAATGTTAGAAATAACACTGAAGTCAGAAATGTAAGATTCATGGGCTTACTGGCAGAGCAGGCAAGCAAAAAGAAGCCTAGATTCTGATACCGAGTGTAAAGGGCTATCTTCTGGGATTAGATTTTGGTCCCTGTTCTCACAGATTTTTCACTAAATAATGTTTAAATAAAATGTATGCAACATTTGGATCAGTCACTAAGTGCCTGGCTCCCCAGGTGCAAACATTTGTCCTGAACAAGTGACTGCAGTCTCATGCTTCCTCTGCTTGGCTCTCATCACTTCATTACTGGCTGTGTAGTGGCCAAGCTTCACCAGGAAGGGTAACGACATCTCTTTCTTACCTTGTCATCACCTGGATTGTGGCACACTTTCCCAGAAAAGATGAATGTAAACCTCTTCAGGGTCTGCACTGAACTGAGCCTGCTTCTTGCACTAGTACTCTAACCTTCAGGTACTATGAAAATGTGTGCATTTCTCTTCCAGCTGTGCTTTCCCATGAGATGGGTCATGACTGCAATATGTGATGCTGGGCTCTATTGGCAGTGCGTATCTGAGCACAGTTGCCCTTGTGGGGTGCCTCAGAGAGGCAGATGCCGATGTATGCAGACAGAGCAGGGGAGGTACCAGAAATGATTGCACCTCAGAGGGATCCCAAGACAAGGTGTACTCACCTTGCCCCCTCTGGCCCTTGAGGTGTTGCCTCTGTGAGTTATTCCTCCTAGATCCTGTTGACAGGGGCCCTTGGATTTTTAATGGCTGTATTCAAATTTAGGCATCTGAGCTGAAACTGCGGCTGTAAAGATGACAGTCTGCCTGATATATGCTTAAGAGGCCTCAATAGACAGATAATGTTTTAAATTGTGATGGGATTTGAAAACAAATTACTCTTAAAATGAGATTTGTTTCTCAGGAAAACATAAGTCCAAAAGCAGGAGTTATTACATGAACTGAAGGACAATGCAGAACATTTCAGAAACTCTGTATTAGTTTGTACTCTTCTGTGGAATTTCCTTTAACAATTCCAGTCCAAAAAGAAAAGCTCTCCAGCACTTAAAATGTCCAAGTCTGTGAGACTTTTCCTTGCTTTTCTTTCCTGAATTTGGCAGTCTATTTAGACTGTTTTGGCAACACCTTTTGAAACAGCTTCTGATTTTTTTTGATAAGTTATGTTTTAGTGGACATGGAAACAGTCAGTAAAGTATTTTTTCTTAGGGCTAATGCTATCTCTGTTCTCAGTGGAAAGAGTTCCTCAGATCTTCCCAACCTCAATCATCTGACCTATCTGTCCTATATGGGCCGAAGAAAACACATCTTTGTTCCAATGCACATATCTGTTTGCCCAGATAGTAGGGTTTGCTTTATGATTTATGCTAGTACTTTCTTAGAAAATTAGTGAATTTACTTTGTTTTTCTATTCAGGCTGTATATCCCTTGCATATCTTTCTGTTCTAGTGATTTTTGCTTTCCCAGGTTTGATACAAATTTCTGGGAACATCATTACCCGGATCTATCTAACCAAATGCTTCTATATCTCTTCAGTCTGTGAAAGATTTTATTAGTACATAGTGGTTCTAATATCTATTTCCTTTCTTGCTGAGAGTTTGCAACTCACACCAAAGGCAGGTGTTATCCAGCATTTGGTATTTGCCAACACGTTTTAATGTCTACTTTGTGACCATCTGTTTCAGAAAATATTGATATCTCAGCCTAAACTGTACTCAAAGGGCATAGGTAGGCTACACCTGAAAGAGACACTATTTTTTTCCAAATAGCTTTTCCTTACTGAAAGTACATAATATACAAAAAAATGCTAGAAAATCAAGGCTTGATGTGCATGATTCCCCTGCAGCTTTTAATGGAAGAGAA
This sequence comes from Crypturellus undulatus, assembly GCA_013389825.1. Lineage (NCBI taxonomy): Eukaryota > Metazoa > Chordata > Aves > Tinamiformes > Tinamidae > Crypturellus > Crypturellus undulatus. The sequence continues at coordinate 362,117 of VWPW01013586.1, read as the reverse complement.
ACTTAAAAATTAAAAAAAAATATTAACTTTTCTACTGTTTATACTTCTTGGTGAGCCAACACCAGCTAGGAATAAGAGAGTTCTACAGTTCCATAATTTATAGCTGTTAAAAGCAGTTAACAGCATTAAGCCTTACAGACCTCTCCCGTTTGCAGCTAGATCTCTGATAACAAAGTTCATAGTCACTGTGAGTGGTAATAGAATAACAGAATCTAGTGTGGAAGTAGTTACTCCTTTTCACTGTACTTGGTCCAGTCTATTAGCTCCTACTTTTTGTACAGCTGAGAGCATTTCATGTTGGTCTATATTGAATAACTAAATTGTTCCAATAGATAAACCTTATGCATCAGTTCCTTCTCTGAGAGACTTGAGGTATAAATAACTAAATCTGGTTATCATATAAAAAAAAAAAAAAAAAGACAAACTTAAAATCAAGTCATAAAATTCACCTTTATCTTTAGAAATAAACAAATTCCACTCCAGATTAGAAGAGCACTTGAACACCCTTTTGGAAACTAGATGACTTATTTGGATTTTGAAATGCAACTTTAGGAAATCCTTTTTTTTTATTGTAATGTTTGATTTTTTTTTTTTTCAGAGCAGTTCATCTGTTTTGTGTCTTTGAGTAATGAGCTCATCTGTTCATGGCCTTTTTATAAACATGTGAGCTTAGAAATAATAAAAAAAATGCTATTCACTAAAAGAATACACATCAACATAAGTACCTTCTACTATATCAGCCATATCTCTATTAACCATATGGAATTAAGTCAATTTAAGTTCATTTAAATGAGCTGTATTTAGAATTTACAAGAAACTGCATTGAGACAATAATCATATGAGTACTAGTGCCTGCTGAGATCACATTATAACTGTTTCAAGCCTCTCAAACAGAGAGAGCACCCCAGGGAAACAGATTTATATTTGCCTTTGCTTCTAAGAGGATGAACAGCTAAACTGTGTTACCCTAGAGGTAGAGTACTAACAGTATTTCCCAGCGGTTTAGTCCCCTTTGTAGACTTTAATACAAAGAGCTGACAATAAAATCAAGACCAGTGCAAACTACACAAGTTACAGTATCTTATGTATTAGCAGTGTTTCAAAAAAAAGCACCTTGTAAAGCACTTTGTTCTCCTAACCTTTAGAAGGCCTTTCTCTTTTTGGCTTTTTATTCAGTTTTCAATATACTTAATTAGTGCTATTTCAAAGTTGCTAAGCTATGTTCTGTTAGATGCAGTTTGGCATTTCAGAAAAAAAATCAAAAATTTCCCACTCCCTGGGCTTCAAAATTGATGATGTTCCTTGCCCAGGATCACCCTAGATCAGAAACCACACCAAATACAGAAATATAACGTAATTCCTGATATGCTGAATTCCACAGATTTGTTTTCAGATACAGATGGTAAAATCATACCTGAATTTTTCAGATAACCATTTGTGATAATCCTCCTGTATATTTTAACAATGCAATGAGCTTTTGGGGAATAAAGTTATTGGCAAACTTTTATCACATTGATCTTCACTGTGAACTCAATTTGACTTGGACTCAATTCACTCACACAATTACAAACAGGCTGTTAAAATTATTTTGCAACACCAACTTTTTTTTTTTTTTAATGTGGCTGTTTTAGCAATGTCCATTTATATGAGAACAAAACTATACTAAATTGATGTTTTAGATTAAACGCACAGGGACAAAGATCTTGTACTCTTCTAATTGTATTGCAAGACATTGAAACAGAATTCATCTACCAAATATCTTATGCATATTTAACTACAAATTACAAATTTAAGTACTCCTGATTTTTATTTTTCCTCTATACTGAAGTTTTCAGTATACCTGCAGTATACTGAATGATTTTTGCCAAATAATTCTGATACATTTATATGCAAAATTTTCTGAAACATTCTCTTTTGAAGAGATAACAAATACTTTTTAATGGAAAACTAGGGTGGAAATGGAAATAGGAAATTTCCACACTACAGAGAAAATATTTTCCTGAATTTCATACAGAAAATGTTTTCCAGCTAGCTAGAGCTTCCATGTCAACTTTCTAGTAGTATTTCTTCTTCTTCTATATTCATATGCCAGAAACAGTTAAAAAAAAAAAAAAAAAAAAAAAATTAAATTTCTTAAAAAATATAATTTCTCTTATAAAGAATAAAAAAAAAAAAAAAAAAAAAAAACTTTAGTTTCTTAACAGCTCTAATTTCTCGTATACAGCATACGAGAAATACAGAAAAAAAAAAACACTTTTGTCAGTCATTCACCTCCAGAAAGATAAAATATTGTTCTGACTTTAAAACTTGGCAGTAAAAATGGTATATCCTAATTTAAGAGCTCTAGCCTTTGCATGTAATGAAACTGCATTTAGACTCGTATCTGGTTAGGATTATTAGTTGACAGAAACATATTTACTGTCTCCTTGAAGCCTTTTAGCACAGTAGAAAGCATAACAGAGCTGTAGTCTTTTCCATCTTGTATGGCAACAACTGGATTGTTTACAAA
>VWPW01013586.1:259608-357108 GCA_013389825.1 Crypturellus undulatus | reverse complement strand
GTAAGGATATGAAAAAATGGGAAAGTTAAGATGAATAGTTAGCCTATCCAATCTCTGAGAAACTCTTTAGAAAGTTTGTTGACTAGTTCCTTTACCTGTAAACTTTTCTGAGAAGTGAAGGTGTTAGTATCTATGCTCAGTTTTTGGTAAGGGTTAAGGCAATAAAAAAAGTCTTTTATTTTACCTCTTTTATTTTTCTTATAAAGCTTGCATTGTTCTTGCATGCTACCTAGGTATGAAGATGAAGACATTTTGTCTTCATCTTCTAGATTCTGAGAAAAAGAGATGAGGTTTTGAGAGAAAGACATGAGAATTCTCTCCAGAGAACTCCTCTTGGATTTACTATTGTCTCCTCTTGGATTTGCTATTGTTACATACTTTTGTTTTTCATGCGATACTTCCAAATTAATTTTTGTTATTTTTACAATTTTTTTTCGGTCTATCTGGAATAATACTGATATAAGAAGAAGTTTTTCCTTCTGTCTTTGTGTGTTTTTGTGTGCCAGAAGGTTAGTGACACATGTGTGTCTTCAAAGCAAGTTTTAGAAGCATGGGTTCCTAAATCTCTATCCTCCTCCAGACGGCTCCTCTATCTGTTTCATGTAACTCCTCCCTATATTCATATATAAACTAGAATCTAATTTGTAGGTGCCATTTTGATAAATTTATCTTTGTAACTGTAGCAGTTTTAAGACATCAAATAACTGTAGCTGCAGTCCTATAACAGAAGTAGTCCTCCATAAGGTGACATACAGTTTCCACCTCTCTATTGCCTTCATCAGGAAATCACTGGGGATCCCCTGTTCAGACACAGAGGTAACAAATGCTCCTTATCAATCACAGTATACCTTGTGTTGGTGTATCCATTCTTGTGAGAGTGTAGGTGGTGTCCCCACCATACCCTTACACTGTTAATACTGGAAATGGCATATCATGCATATTATTTTTAGAGAGCTGTATTTGTAAAAATCTGGAATATTTGGAAACTTCTTTCATAGGAAATAGAGAAAAATTACAGTTGAAAAGTTTTGATGGGCACATTTCCCTTCCTACAAGATTCATTGGATTACTGAGGATTTCTTTAAAATGTCAGTCTGTAATATTATAGGAGACTCTGGTTGAACAATACAGGTGTAGCTTCAAGCAGTGAACCAAAGTACTGAAACAGTTGCTCTGCTTTTTAACTTCCATGTTGCTATGCCTTAGAGTAACAGCCTGTAACTTAGGGTGGTCAAGTTTTTCATTCTTGTCTCTTATCTGATCAAGTTTTGGAATTTTTCACTCAATGCAATAAGAAATAAATAAAGAAATAAATCCCATTAATTAAGAAATAATACATACAACATGTACAACAAATGGAAATTGGGGAAATACTGTCACAGATCTTTCACTGGTTTCCATGTTTTGTTTGGAGAATTCTTTTTTTACTCCGAGGCAGGTAGGCATTGTCTGTTCTTTTAATATTGTATGATATACCACATAACGTTATCTGAAATGTGAAACATCACCTGGAGATAAGATGCTATTTTATTTTGCTTTCCTGGGGGGAAAAAAAAGATACAATTACACTGTGATTGACCTTGAATGAGCTCCAGGAGAACATACAGTCTATCACTGAAGACATATGAGCAGCTGTGGTGTTGTTATTGACAGACATTTATCCAACCTGTCCTTAAATACCTGTGTCATGTTATGTGATTAAAGGCTAATGAACAGTAGGTTCAGAGAGGATCAGGAGAACTGTGACAGGCAGAGGAATACCATTAACTTTTTTAGTGAGAACAGAACACTCGGACTTTGATACTGCTCAGGCTTTCAAAGGAGAGTAACTGGAGCGTTAGAGTGGTGGCAAAACCCACTAGAAGGAGTCAATCCAGGGAACAGATTATCTTTCCAGAAAGCCATGAAAACTAAATGGGATATTGCCTCCAAGGGAATAGGACTTCTTGTGGGGTGTGGGGGAAGTAAAATGTTGGTAAAAATCATGGACTATTTTAAGGGAATTTGGGAAATACATGAGAGTTATTATGGAGTGTTTAGGGAAGACTATGCAGGAAAGGGAGGATTGAGGATGGATCAAGGAGGAACAGATGAGAAAACAGAGGGAAAAGAATTAAAAGGTACAAGGGAATTGTTGGTCAGAAGCCCTGTGATCATTAGTAGTCCATCCTATATTCTTACTAAATCCTATTTGTAACTGTTTTCCATATGGTGTGCTCTCTGTTCTGCGTGCACGTGTGTGATCACCAGCAAACTTCAACCTGGACTAGGATAAGACAATAGAGTGACAGCAATTGGACTAGACCCTTGAGAGCTCATACCTATAGGCATCAGGATCTGGAAAAGGCTAGGGTTTGACAACCAGTACTGGGTGCACTGAGACCCAGTTGGATAAGACCAACTACTGGGGAGACTCACATCATTTATATACATATTCACACACATCAGCCCTGATAAGCTGCAGAGGAGGAAAAGAATTGGGTCAGCTGCATTGCTCTTGTTTGTGTGAGTGCTGTGCAGGTGCTAATAAAGACACCGCTTGTTGTGTAGATTTTAGTGGCCAAACATGTGTGTATTGCGTGTGTATCGTGTGTGTGTGTGTATGTGCCAATTGGGAATACATGCCTGGATTCACTACTATCTGCACCTTGAGATATGGTGCAGCCTCTAAACAGCTGGGGCACAAAGTATCTGCTTGGATCTATTAGCCTAGCACAGAGATTCAGCCATCTCCAAAAGGCTATAAATATGCAAACTCTCAGTAGTGTATTTGAACCTTCAGTATCTTTAACTTACAGTTTTTTCCTGATGTCTATCTGACTATTAATTTCTGTAGCTGAAGGTGATTATTCCTTGTTCAATTTCCTAGGGACATGAGTATATATTATTCCATTTCTGCTTTATTTTTCTTTTCTTTGGCACACAACGCCAAGGAAGGGTAGATAATTTGGAGACCAATGCAATTTAAATAAGAACAGAAAGACTGTTGTGGTTAACTGAAATGATCCATATTTCCCTCCAGTGTGCTATTGCCAGTTTTGTGATATCTAGTGTTTTCCGACATGCTCTCAGTTTCATGTTCTGTAAATTTAACAGACCTGGACCATGTTACATCACCTATTACTAAATCCATTGAGCAGGCCTGGGTTGAGGCCCAACTTAAGTAAGTGGAACTCCACTTGTTACATCTTTCCATTTTGTCAGTGAACTATTCACAGCTGCTCCTTGGGTCCATTTATCCAACATGACTGTATCCAATGCCAGTTTCATTGAGACCATGATTCCCTGGCTTGTCTATTAGAATGACATGTGAGAGTATCAAAAACCCGGTCAAAATCAAGATAAATGACATTTCTGCTTCTTCTGTACTGCCTATGTCCTATTACTCTGTCATGAAAAGAAATTAGATTGGCTTGACAAGATTTATTCTTGAAAAATCGGTGTTGGCTTCTATACAAATCCTTTATGTTATCATAACAGCTGTGATCCCACGTTAGGGAGATGCTTCAAAATTCAATGAGCCAAGCAAGACTGGGAGTAAGTACTTGGTGATTCAACTTGCATCTTGCCGAGCACTTTAGACACTTAGCCACAAAGAACCCAGCATGGCATCTAATTTGCTTCATAACTGAAACATGTCTTAGCAAAATAGTTTACATATGTGTTACAACTATAGGACAATGGCACTTTGTTTAAGAAAGAGAAGCACAAAGCCTGCACAAAAATGAGCATATGTAGTTACTCTGTATTGCTACTGAATCAACCCAAAGGATCCCATTTGAGAGTATAACTATCCACATTAAGCAGCAATTATTGATGCTGAGTATCATTAGGCTTTAATCAGCTTTCTGGCAGACATCCTGATTAAGTATATTTTTTAATTAAATATATTCTGGTTCAGAATTTTTTTTGAAAGTTTGAATAGTACATCTTAATTTCTCTCCTAATGTTATAATTTTAAAATCTCTCCCAGTAATTGTACATTTTAATGTCATAAAATGTCTCCAAAATAGTTTGTTAGAAAGACGTTATAAAAATAAATTGTAATTGTACTGCATTATTTTAGAAGAGGGATGCTTCGGTAATTTATTTTTTAGTTTAATTCTTCCTCTTCTTTTCCTCTTATAATTAATCCAAATAAACAGGTCTTCATGTTACAATGATTTTGTACGTTCCTAAAAGTTTCATGCTAGTAAAATGTTAGACCAATATACTTACCAAGACCTGAAGGAGAGAAGGCAAACTCTGTTTTAAGGAAAGCATTTTGTCTAGCATAGACAGAAGTATATGCTTTCTACAGAGCTAAATATACTCACTCACCTTCTTGTTTTCAGTAGGTTTCTTTCAGGACAAGACTGATCCTGGTCATGACCTGACCCATTCTTTAGGTTCATACCGCTGTCTTTTAGCCTGTTATTTTTGGACAATATATTCTTTGTATGCTTCTTTTTTACTAAGCTGAAATTAATCATGTAACTTAGGAGTCCAGTATAAGTCTTAATTTAAAAGTTTAGTGCTAGAAGTAGGGGTCATTTCCTTTGATTCAGAGAATCATATTTGTTAAAAAAATATAGTTATATAAAATATAGTACATAATATAGATAATATATAATATATAGATCTATATAGCTACAGATCTTTCAGATTCTATCAGAAAAATCTCTAAGAACTTTTCTACATAAACCTGTAACTAAAACCCTCCTCAGTCTTCACAATATTGCATCCTTCACAAATATTACCACGTCATACCCATTTTAAAATGTGCTGCAGCAAAAGACACTTTCTGCTCTGAGCATGTCACATACTTCATTCACTTGCTTGTCCTTCTCTCTTTTATTAACCCAAGCTGGTTATCTAGGTGGCCCTGTGTGCGCAAGGGGGTTGGACTAGATGACCTCTAGACGTCCCTTCCAGCCTTAAGCACTCTATGGTTCTATGATTCCATCTTCACTGAAGAAGCTGCTAACAGTACCTCTTCAAGGAAAAGCACTAATTTTCTAAGAAATTGGGCCACATTTTTACCTCTGACTGTCCCATGATATTGATTAATGCTTTCCAATAAGTTATCTAGGTTCTGTGTCTTTTCTTTCCCATGTTCAATCTCTGAAATTTTTGGTTGTCATATGTTTAAAGAGCATGCTGATATTTAATGTGCATATAACCTGTCATGATCATTATTATTGAGCAGTTTCTTTGCAATGTTCTGTGCTTTTTGTAGAGATTTCAGGTCCTTTAAGAGATGTGGCATTTCTATTGTCTCAAGAAAGCAACTGGCTCTCCTGCTCTGTGGCTAGGATTTATGGGCCTTACTTCAAAACTGTTAATCAGTAACGTAATGTGATACATCTATAGGTCATTTTTAATTGAGAAACTAAGCATTTAATTGGAACAAGACTGAAAAGTATTTGAGCATGTAGGAATCTTCCAAAGTCAGTAATGAAGCATATTTCCATTACCTTAGCAGAAGGTTAAATCCCCTCTTTTTTTCCTACAGATTTTTGAATAAAAATGGATACTTAGTGTCCTGTATATCTCTACATTTATAAATGGCTCCCAAGTAAAGACTGTAGCTCAGCTCAATCACAGATACAAATGTACAATTCCCTCTTAAGTTAAGGAAAGATCAATATAATGCTGAAAAGACAGTGTCACTTTTTTATTTGTTTGTTTTGCAGAACATTTGAAGACCAAAAGTCCCACTGGACTTCCAGTCATGGCACTATTAGGAATTCTGCAATATTCGGCCATTTGCTGGCAATTGTATATTTGCAGCTCTAGGAAAAAAGTGAGATAATTTGAATAAGTTTGTGTTATAAAATTGACTATTTGCAAACTGGAATCACGAAAAGATTTTCTCTTTTTTGGTTTTAAACTCTTTCATTTTAAAACTTCATATTTTGCTCCCTGTTATTTTAGATGCTTAGAATAAATCAGTGGTTTATGTGGAATGCACAGATGAGCTAGTCATAATTCTACTTGTTCTTTTCCTTTTCCTCCTCTCCTCTCCTCTCCTCTCCTCTCCCCTCCTCTCCTCTCCTCTCCTCTCCTCTCCCCTCCTCTCCTCTCCTCTCCTCTCCTCTCCCCTCCTCTCCTCTCCTCTCCTCTCCTCTCCCCTCCTCTCCTCTCCTCTCCTCTCCTGTTGCTCTTTTCCTATCTTCATCACCTAGAATCTGTAGAAACACTAAAGGAGTCTCAAAAAATGTGCATTTAACCAACTTCTTATATTTAAATGAAAAAAGTTGTTATGTGAACAAGTTTAAATGTGTTCTGTTTCATCCTGAATCACTGGTTTTCCTACATTCTACATTTCCTACCAAGACTGAAATATCTACTTGCCATGAAAAGTATAGAAATAATAGAAATAACAGAATGAGAAAATACCTTCTAGCATATTCCCATCTGGATCATCAAGCTGGTTAGCCCCCTGAAGGGTTTCACTTACATTTGCTGTATACAAGTTATCATGACAAAATATCAGAGCGGAAGCAAACTGGACTTGAACCAATCAGTAAGATAAAATTTCACCATTAGCACAGCAAACAATTTCAGGCAGGTGGTAGGTACTGGAGAATAAGTATTAATCTTTTTGGCAAACTGAGCTTGTGAAATAATTTTCAGAGCTCTGTGACCTCAGCTGTCTGGAGTAGCTTTTGGAGAAATAAAGTACATAAAATAATGAATAAGCAGCAAACAAATCAAAATGAATCCACGGTTTATTGAAGCAGTATCATTGGCAAGTGAAAACACACAAATATCCAGAAGACAATGAGAATAACAGAATCATTAATAATGACATGTTTTCTTGCATGTATACAGTAGAAGTAAGGCAAATCAAATGCTACATACCAAATGCTATAAGAACTCTATGTTCTGCAGCTCTATGTTCTGCAGAAAATTGCAATTTCTGTATCAATGAACTAGAATGAATAAAAATAACTGAGTAGAATAAATTAAAAAAGAGGCTTATCTAAATTTATTACATATTCCAATAACCGTATGTTCTTATATTGTTTATTTCAGATGACAGGAGTCACAGAATCACAGATTCCTTAAGGTTGGAAGGGACCTTTACAGATCATCTAGTCCAACCCTTCTGCACACACAGGGCCACCTAGAGCATGTGGCACAGGACTGTGTTCAAGCAGGTTTTGAAGATCTCCAGAGAAGGAGACTCCATAACCTCTTTCAGCAACCCGTTCCAGTGCTCTGTCACCCTCACTGTGAAGAAATTTTTCCTTAAGATCCTGTGGAAGTTTTGGTGCTTCAGCTTGCTGCCATTTCCTCTAGTTTTATCGGTGGTCACCACTGAAGAGAGGCCGTCCTCATCCTCCTTGCTCCCTCCCTTGAGGTATTTATATACACTGATTAGATTCCTTTTCAACAATCCCTTCTCCAGATTGAACAGGCCCAGCTCTCTCAGCCTTTTCTCACAGGGCAAGTGTTCCAGGCCCCTGATCATCACTGTAGCCTTGTGCTGGACTCTCTCCAGCAGCTCCACAGAGTTATTTAAATATAAATCTAATATACATTATGGTGTATCTCAATAGGTGTGTATTCTGTTTTTATTTTGGGGGAGAATAGTTGTTCAAAAATATTGACACTTGTAATTTTAGAAGTAATAGGTTATTTTAGGTGACATAGGCTACGTCTTAGCAAAACCACAATTTTATGCTACAGCAAGCCTTCAAATTAGTCCAAGATTGCTTCACTATTTTCTCATAGAGACAAAGTGGGAGAGCCAAATTTTCTCGTGATTTGAATCAAGCAAAATAGACAAAACTGCTGGATCAGATCCATGTCATGATACTATGCTCTGTACATTGGGGATTGCTTAGACTTTCTGGATTACATGTTTTGTCTAAAATGTATGAATTGCATTGAGAGTAGGTTATGGAATCCAGGACTTACATCTCCATGATAATGTGCAAATAACAAAGAAATGAGTGCCTTTGTTCCAATAAAAAAAATCTGTCCCTTCTTTTAACAGGAAGGAGAGATATAGCATCTCCAACCCCTCAATGTTTGTACCTGCTTCTGATGATGCTTCTTGTAGAGGAATGGGGGACCTAGATACTGGTCAGTCCCTGTCCAATTGTTCACCCACTAAGTAAAATGATGTGCCCTTTCTCTGCTTTTCTTCAGATACCTGAGTTTTCTGACTATTAACTCTAATCCTAAACAGAGTCCAAGGTCACAGGCCAGTACCTCAGTCTGAAGAAGGTAGATGTTGCACACAACATCCCCTTAGATATTCCTTTCCTGGCATCCTGGCAGATGCTCTTCCCTGGTGATTTGCTAGGCATTGTAAATCTCATGCTGAAGCTCTTATGTTCATATAAAAACCTTCTTCAGTTTTGTGAATTAGTGAAAGTGTGGTATATGCCTCAGAGTTATAATATAACAAATGGCTTGTAAGTTTGAGGGATCCAAGCATAATATCTAGTTGTCTTTCAAGTGGGCTATATAGCTTATTTTACCTAAAAAATGCGGAAGCATTAGATGGAGTCTTGATATCTTTTGGCAGGGTCTTCATTATGAGAAAGGTGGTGATCAGTACGTCTGGTCTTTTGCAAGGTGACAAATGAGTCTATTCAAAGGATAGATTACACTTGTAAGTGATAACAAGTAATGCCTCTACTGTCAATTCACAACATGTGGTACCTGCTACACTTTGGAAAAACATGAATCTATGTAAAACTCAAATTTATAATTGATTTCTCTTGTGTCCTCAAGTTGAACTTCATTTGCTTAATGCCTTTCTATCCCCTATGACTTGAGGTTTTTAGAAGAAAAGCATAATGATATTGAAAATCTCTACCTTTAAAACACAGACAAATAAGGCCAGTTTAAAATTAGTTCAAAGAACAAACCTACGTACTGTCAGATGTGTTTAATGGCCTGGAAATCATCTTAATATTTCTGAATAGAAGGGTAGCTGGCTGCATAGGATAATAATGATGGTTTTGTCTAAGTATCAGTATTTGTTCATTTTTAACAACTTTTGGTTGTCTGATCAGGTAGTGGATACTAATGAGCAGGAACTATATGAATGTTTAAAGTTGAGATTTTCCTCTTAGCCCTGCTCAATGGGCATCAACTTTTGTGTGATTGAGTTTCAATTCAGAAAAATCACCATTATTCAACAAAATAGAAAATGATGTGCATAATTTAAAGTTCTGGAATTTCCTTGACAAAAAAATAGTGACTTTCATTAAATATTTTGAGCTGATACACCTGAGATCAAATTTTAAAAAGAACTTACTTACTTAAATTATTATGCATTCCTGTATCAGTATTCTGGATCCAGTTTAAATCTGCATTAGACTGACCAGCTCTTATAGTAAAGAACAGAACATTTTAAATTTGGCATATATGAGTATTACCAAGAGTATACGTAACACAGGGAATCTCAGAATCAAGACCTGAGTAATTATCACTGAGAACAGAAAATTATTTATTGCCAAGAAGTTAGTATTCTCAAAATCAGTACATTTTGAATATGAAACAAAGCTCAACCAAATTAATGGATTTTTTCACCTTTGATTTCAATAGACATTGTCCACGTTTAGGTGGATATTTATGCATTCAGGAAACATTTTAAAAATTTTTTGACTCTTTCATAGTCAATAATTTATTACAGATGTCATGTGTCTTGATGACACATGCTACCCAAGACAAAATGTTAATATATTACTGTGTAAGTTGCAATAACCACCAGTGCTACTCTGATTATTTCTGAAAACTTGATTCTTTTATTTTCTTGAAAAATTCTAAATTAGAATCAAGTAAATCAGGAAGCTTTAATCAGGAAGAATTAAATCAGGAAGATTTAATTAGGATTTTTTTTAGTGTATTTCAATGATAAATTTGTATTTGTAATATGAGGAAGTGCAACAAAATAACCCAGATGAGATTAAGGTTTCAGTATTAACTCAGTCAGAAAGCAATCTTTATCAAACATGCCAAATTGTTTAGAGTGTTTTTTAGGTTATGGTAGAATAAGATGATTTCAATACTGCAACACTAGATGTCATGGTACAACATGGTGAAATGATATTTAAGCTGTTACCAGCGTACAGATGAATGGATAATTCAAAATGAATGATTTACTCACTGGATTTTTCTTTTTTTTTAAGCTTATGAAATATTCAAACGCAAATCACAGAATTTTCAAATATATCCCTGAGTAAAAATTATTTGCAAGTTCTTAATATTTTTTTGTCTCGTCAAATGAATTTGAATTGTTCATTTTAAATTTTGAAATTCACACATTTGTATTGATGACACATTTAAGTGATTGGTTAAATAGTATTTCTTCTCATCCTGTCCTGTTTAATAACAGTGTAAAATGAGCAAAACAAATGGAAACAAGAACTGCCAAAAAGAGGTCAACTGTTAAACCAAATATTCAACCGAAATATCAGTTAAAATTTTGAATTTCATTTTAAAATGAAGTCAGACATAGATAACTGAAAAAAAAGTTCATCTGTGCCAGTTGTTTAGCTTTCTGCAATTTTATGTTTAAAACAGAAACACCATTTTTATCTTGAAACTGACTTCTACCAGTGTAGTGAAAACTGCATTTTGATCTATGAGTGATGGGTTTTAATAATTACTACCCTTCAGTTTTGTGCTTTTCACCACAATTGAATAGCATAATTAATGCTTCATTAAGAGTTTGCTTTTGGAAAAAATGCTCAATTCACAGAAAAGATCCTATTTAAAGATAAGATGAAAATTACGTAGCCAGGAGAGCCCGGTTCCTGTATGTGTGTTACTGTGACTTTGTTGGAAATAGTCTGGTTTACACTGGGCTTGAATGGAGCCTTGTATTCAGGTTCTGCAAATTCAGATCTTTTACTTAAGTTTTATTAGCTGATAATGTGAAAAGCACAATGTAATTTATAGATTATTTCCTACTATGATTCAAGTTATACCCTGCACCTTCTCCAGCTTAAACAACTGCCCTTTGTCTAGTGGCTACCTTTTTCTGCAGTGCCACACATGCCATGAATCTTAGTTTGGCAAAGAGGATGCTGCTTTCTGGGTGCCCAGTCTGCTTAACAGCAGTCAGATTATTATTTTTAAATGTTTTTTTCACTCCACCACCATTCTTTCCTCTACTCTGAAAGCACAGGAAATCAGAAGGGATAATTAGTTTTTTTATTTTTTCTTTATTCTTCTCCCTCTCTATTATCTATTATTTCCTCTTAGTGTTCTTTTTTTCAGGTAATTATGGCTTCTACAGAAATAAATACTGAAGAGGTCATGGAATTCAGCATTTTATACCATGAGTCTTTAATGCAAAATGTACCAGCTACACGAGAAAAGGAAACTGGACCTTTGGCTTATACCCAAAGCATTACAGAGCAAGGCTCCCCCAGGAAGAGTATTACCACACTTAAGATTCTTAGATAAGGGATACATCAAAAAGATATAGTACATTTCAGAGTACAGCTGCTGACAACAAAGGTTGCTGTCTTTTAATATGCTCACTTGATACATTCAATTCTTTCTTTCTTGTTAGTATTTAAATTTTATTCTAATTAAATTTTATTGTTAATGAACTTTCCACTTATGATCTTAAACTGTATTTTAGATGAGTTTAAACTGTTTAATTAATCAGAATTGCAAGCATTCACATTTAGTTAGGTTATGTTACTGACTCATTTTCCATATTTGGCTTTTAAAATAAATAACCATTATTGGCTATTTGGCTTTCACTTTTTCTGTTCTGTGGATTTGTCTGTATTAAACTTTTTCCAGTGCCCCATCATTTATGAGTTCATTCTCTACTGTTTTCTGCTACTGTATTAATATTCCCAGACAATGCACACTGATTTCTTTTGGTAGAGCTGCCAATGCAGGGAGCTTTCCCCAGAGCCTTTAGCTCTCAAGGCCTGTCTGCATTAGCTTATGACCTTGTTTCCCCTTCATTTCTTGGTCTGAATACAGTGCAAGTACAGGCTAGTGCTTATTGTTGTTGACTGCTCTCTCTGCATGGAAGGAACTGATGTGCTCTGTTGGGATGGCATGAGGAAGGCAGTCACTTTGGAGAAGACTCAAACAACAGAGGCTGGGTTTCTTGAAATAGTTTCTGACACATCTTTTTGCAACTGCTATTTACTAAACAACTTGAAGCAGTGTGTCAGAATAAATAAGAAAATTATACCCTTATATCTAAAAAAGTATTATAACAGTAAGTTCAACTTCCAGCTTTTTTTCATGAAAAACTCTCCTAAATGCTCTATAAGTATTTACAAGATGCTGTAACAACCAGCTAAGATAATGTATGTATTCAATGTTATTATGTCATTATTACAATTACATTATTATATTATCTCCAATCCAGTCAACAGACAAAACGAGAAAGAATTTGAATAATTATTTGTAGCAAGCAATATGCTCCGTTAGACTTTGGTAATATTTCAATGTAAAGAGTGTATTTTTATTAGGTCATCTGCTCTTAGAAGTCACTTAATAAACATTTTATAGAAGTATATATAGAGAGCAAGAATGTTAGCTGCTTTAAATCTTTGATGATTTGTCACCTGATTGCCTAAATCCAACAGATTTGTTGCTATGCCAGTAACTGTTCACAAAGCTGTTTAAAGGTAATGAATTTAAAGTGTTACAACTTCAAGCATGCCAGGTCGTTCTGTTCATCATTCTTCTGGATATAAGCCTTTGATCTTAGTCATCATACAGGGGCACTTTATGGTGAGCAGGGATGGAAGCTACCTCTCTTGTTGCTCCTATAAAGAGAGGAGAAAACAGCAGTTATATCAGTCTGAAACTTATACTGTACTGCTATAACAATTTGTAACGATCTGCCAATGAACTCTCCTTATGCCTTTGAGCTCTGACAGATTTTTGGAAAGCTGGATGAGAGTCATATGAACTCTTAAAACTTAAAATAGTAGCTGAAGGATGAGAAAAAAATATAAAGCCCAACCCTACAATGGAAACTGTGTGGGTGAAAGGATCTAGCAGGCTATTTCAACCCACTTCTGTCTGCAGAAGGCATTAATGATACAAGCACTGGGAGAGGAAGAATGGGGTTACTTCATTGCAAGAAATTCTCACTCATGATAAAATCCAGAATGACATTTTAGTTTTTGTAGACATCTCATGTTTGAAATATAAGAGAACATCTTCATAAATGCGTCTGTTCACGCTGGTATTGTATGCACAGACCTAACCCTCCAGGAATTTAGACTTTGATCACATTTCATGCACTGTTTCAGCTTTGCAGCTATCATTTTATTCAAGCAGAAAAATCATTTTATCGTGTATTTAGCTGTTTTTCTTTTGCAAGATTGAAATATCATAAAACATTTTCATAATGATTGCTTTGCTCCTTTTTTTTTACAGATCATTTATGGATGCAATTGTGTTTATCTATTATTATTATTTAATAAACATCTGTTGATGGCTTCTGATTTCATCTATGAATCCTTTACCTTGAGAGATCTGGAATTATATATGCCCCTCATCACCCAGCAGGAAAATGCATGTGAATGAATGGCTTTTATTGGCAAAGGACACAAAAGAAATTTCTGAGAGACTGTCATTATTTGCTTTCATACATGGCCTCCTCCTGCATGAAGAATAAACAAACCTTAGAGAATTATTTTCAGTGTAACTGGAAAACCAAGAGAGGTCTCCTGAACAAAGTGTATCTATCATCTCACCCATTTTTGGATATGATGACTGACAGGTGGATATATTTTCAGTAGCTGTTGTATGCTAGGTTTAACATACAATAGCATATTTCAGTCAACTTCCATGTTCTCAATTTCTACCTCACTTCTCAGACATTTCCTTTCTGGGTCAGCTGACATTTGGCAGCTGTTGTCTGTTCCCCACGTTGTGGACTGCTTCATGGCTAAGACAAGAGAGTCAGTGATGTCCAGGGCTGCTATATTCATGCTGGACTTGCACCATAGCTTTATCTTCACAGTGAAGCCAATTGTATGTTGGTGTAGCAATAATCAGGTCCTGAAAGTTCATGCTACATTAATGAGACTAAGATACTGCCCAACAGTGGATTAGTCCTTCTTTTGCCAAGGAACAGTTTCTGAACATTGTGGGAGTTCATACTATAAAGCAGCACCTAGCACAGGCCTAAAAGAGCCATGCTGCTTGCTGATGTAATGACTGTGTCTGGACTCATTAATCTCAGGGCTACACTCTCTAGATAATTCTACAGCAAAAGTCCACAGAGCCCAAACTACATCAGTTCAGAAAGCCTTCCTGGCCTAAATGTCTGTCTTTATATGTGAAAGGGCAGATCTAGACCACTTTTATGAAGCACAGTAAATGTATTTTTTCCTTCTAGCTTTGAAAACAAACAAACAAACAAACAAACAAAAAATCCAAAAAACAATACAATCTATGCAAGCTAAAGTATAATATAAAGGGAACTTGCATTTAAGAATATCTTATTCTTAGTTTACCCTTTGTCCTTACATGATGGCAGATTAGGGCAAGGGCATTTAAAATGCACAGGGCTAGTGGGAGATTTTAATATTTTAAGACATAAAATCATTAATTTTGCAAAAAGTCGAAGCTGAAGGGAAATTATCAGTTAAAAAAACTTGTAGCAGTGTCTATGTAAAAAAAAACTACTGGGCATTTGCTCTTCCACCCTGTCAGTTTGATTGTTCATCAATTGTCTGGGAAGCTTCCACTGATGCAAGAAAGAGACTTTATAAGAGCCTAGAAAGAGAACATGAGTAAGCAATGACTGAATTATAGACTAGCTTGCTAATGCATAGTAAAGACAAAAAATATGTATTTATATATGCACATATGCATGCATGTGCATATGTAAAGGTAGCAAAAAAGTCACTCCTGAGCTAATTCATTACCAGTGCACTATTATATAATGGAAATAACACAGTCTTAAAAAAATAAAAAATTTCTTACATTTTTTATTGCAATAAAGTTTGGGGGAGAGTGTATAAAATTCAAATGCAGCATTCTTTTAGAAGTGGCATCAGAAGAAACTCAGGCCAATGTGTTTAGTGATACATTAGCTCTGTCCTCATGACCTAGAATTCAAATGTAGCAATAAATAAATAAATATTTGGATCTCATTTAGTAACTGTATTAAGACTAAAAGAATCAATAATTACAGAGATTATTCATTCAGTTTATCACACTCTCAGAAGAGAATGAAGACACTGATCTTAGCGTTACTGATTCTATCCCTCTACCAAGCAGTACCAGATACATGATTCTTACAGGACGGTTGAGAAATAAAGAAAAAAATCTCTCATAGTGGATTGCAATAAAACTGAAGTGTAACTGTGTCATTCCTCAAAAGAATCCAGTATAATAACTTATCTCAGGAAATTTGCCCTTGTAGCAATGTCTACTTCCAAAAAAATCTCTTTATAACAAAAGCTGACTCCCTGCAGAGATTGCATCTTCTACGCAAGTACATGGAGAGTCAGTTTAACAACAGTCATTTTCTGGCATTTGCTCGTTAGACAAGAAAAAGGCATAGAAGACTATAGGAAATATATTTTGCACTGTTGTGTCTTGATTAATTTACAAGAGTGCCTATTTCACGATAAATGTTCTGCAGAAAGAAACTATCTCCCATACTGCACAGCATCCAGTGTGATGGAATAATTTAAAACTGCAGTCAACAACTTTTTAGTGCTGGTGTGCCTGATTAATTACAGGCAAAACCTGCACATTTTATGCCTTCTGGGTTGCAGATCCTACTATTGAAAGAAGCAAGAGATGAGGACTCCACACCCTCTACCAAATATGAAGCTTCGAGTTTGCTCATTTTATGCTACTTGTGGTCTACTCAGATGCCCTCTTGTAGATTTTTGAGTTTGTTTAAGCTTTAACTTCTGCTTAAACCACTGAAAAATAAATGCACTTGATATATATGGAACTGAGATTTCACAAATATGTCTGGAGGTATGTAATAATAATAAAATTTTTAGATATTATGTTTAAGTGGCTAAAGAATGTCAGAACTCTATGAATAATGACTTTTTTATTTTATATAAAGGATAATAAATAATTATCTTGTTTTCCTAACTAGATCTTGCAGCTGTAAATCAGATGTAAACTGATTCTGTAGACCTTCAAGAGGACATGCTGTTAACAGAAAAAAAAATATCTTTTTGATAAAACATGTTAGTTGACTGACATCAAAAAACATGTCAAGGACTTATTCCCACTTTTTTCTTATGAGACAAGGACTTTGCTCATAGGTTGGCTCAGGATTAAGTGCCCGAAATATGGCCCATTAGTTACTTTTAGTCAAGAATATAGATTCCAAAGAGCAAAAAAAAATCTGGTTCCACTATCCTTTCATTTAAGTCTGCCTGAAAGTTTTCATGAGAATACCATATATGTGTTTTAATATAATGATATTTTCCTTCCACTTGTCCCTGAAGTGCCTTTCTTCTCTAGATTTTGTGTTGCTGTTGTCAAAATATAAAATGCATGAAAATATAAACGAAAGATTTAATATTCTTTTGAAAACAGAAATATCACTTTTTGACATCTGAACTATTGTGTAAAGAAATACAAATTTATACAAGTCTTCAAAACTGTGGTTCAGCTCCTGTTTGTTTTCTCCCAAAGGCTGAACTTCAGCTTTATCCTACAGGATATGCTGCTGGGGAATTTCATCATCCTCCATCGTGGAACCAACAGAACTATGACTCTCAGTAATTACAGATTTTTTTTTAATCAAAATGGTGGGGAAGTTATTGTTATTTTTAATACTCTTCCTCTCTCCCAGTCTACTCTAAAATGAAATGTATAGAGTCAAAAGATTGGAGCTGAAAATGTCTGGAATAGTAAGGGTCACTAATTGGGCTTACTGCAGAGTTTGCAGTGTGCTTAGGAGTACAAGATTCTGCAGCGGTGAAAGGGAGGCAGAATTGTCATTCTTCCTGTTGCAATATCAATACATTCTTTAGACATTTCTCAGACAAAATTTGACCGAGAGCAGTGCACCCTATCTTGAAAATCTGTGTAAAATCACAAAAGAAAATATTAGATTCTAAACTCAGATAAGTTAGCACTTTTGTAACCTGACCAACTCTTAGGACTTTATATACTATATAAAGCTAAAGAAGTTATATATAAGTGTTTTCTTGTGAGGAAACTTGTTAATTAATTCAGAAAGAGTGGATTTGATAACAGATTTTTAGAAACCTTAGTTAAAACATGCACAGAAAATGTTTGAACATTCAAAACAGTATATTCTATCTTTTCATTTGAATATAGAATCATAGAATCACAGAATGCCTAAGGTTGGAAGGGACCTCTAGAGGTCATCTAGTCCAACACCCCTGCACACGCAGGGCCACCTAGAACACGTGGCACAGCGCTGCATCCAAGCGGGTCTTGAAGATCTCCAGAAGAGACTCCACAACCTCTCTGGGCAACCTGTTCCAGGATTCTGTCATCCTAGAACTGTCAGGAAATTTTTCTTTAAGTTCCTGTGAAACTTTTGATGTTTAAGTTTGCGACCATTTCCTCTTGTTCTGTCAGTGGCTACCACTGAAGAGAGGCCAGTCCCATCCTCCTCACTGCCTCCCTTGAGGTACTTGTACACACAGATCAGATCCTCTTCCTGGAGAAGCCTCCTCTTCTCCAGGCTGAACAGGCCCAGCTCCCTCAGCCTCTCCTCATAGGGCAGATGTTCCAGGCCCCTGATCATCCTAGTCGCCCTGCGCTGGACTCTCTCCAGCAGCTCCACATCCCTCTTGTACTGTGGGGCCCAGAACTGGACACAGTGCTCCAGATGTGGCCTTACCAGGGCTGAGTAGAGGGGCAGGATCACCTCCCTCGACCTGCTGGAGACACTTCTCTTAATGCACCCCAGGATGCCATTGGCCTTCTTGGCCACGAGGGCACACTGCTGCCTCATGGTCAACCTGCCGTCCACCATGACACCCAGGTCCTTCTCAGTAAAGCTACTCTCCAGTAGGTCAGTCCCCAGGCTGTGCTTCCTGTGGTGTTGACTGATGCCAACAATTTAATATGCATTTTGTACGATCCAGTGAAGGCCATCAGAGCTTGCCCAAGTACATTATCAGCTGTAGTCTAAGATATTACGCCTCTGAAGAGATTTGGTTGTCAGCTTAGTAGACATAACGTTTAATTCTGTGAACATATAAATGAGGTAAGAGTAGGAAAAATACTAAAAAATAAATAAAACTCACACAAAAAATATAGATTCAGAAGCTGTCCATAATAATTAAGGTGGAGAATTGTAGAAAATTATCTGAGCATCAGAAAGTGAGGCTGTAAAAATTTTGCAAAGGCAGCAGCAGGAGTATATGTCAACTAATCTTAAAATGGAACTTGACAAATTTTTGGGCAGGGGTGTCTGGAATGATTCCTAGGTAAGACTGCTCCAGAGAGCTCTTTAATTGTCTTAAGAAGTCAAATGTCAAAAATTTTACTCCTCTTTAGTTGAAGTGCCATAGAATATAAGTGGAATACCTACTCCGAACACATGAGTATGGTAAAATAAAATGCACAGATGTGATGAGTCTTAAGCTTTTTATTTCTTACACTCATGAAGAGCACTGAACACTTAATAAAAAGTGTTAAATTAAGACTATTCCTTGAGGTACAACTGCACAGTTAAATCTATTTACATGCAATTAACTCTTTCATTATTTGTAAATATATAATCTATGTGGTATATTTTATATATTGTATATATGTTGATATATATGTGTATGTGAATATATATATGTGTGAATATATACATATCTATACATACATATATATATATATAGAATACATATATTTGTGTGTGGGGAAATGTGCAGGAGTATATTTTTATGCCATACACTTACTTTGTTCTGGAGTCTCCTTGCTCCCAGCATTTTTGGGGATTTTCGTCCTAGCAGCCCTCCCTCTGCCTTCGGGTCTACGGGTTACCCAGTACTACAGGCTGTTATACTGGTATTGTTAAGGGGATGTTACTATTGGAGATTTGATGTGGAAATGCAAACTAGAGGCAGTTTTGCGTATAGTTTTGTGCATAGTATATCTTTTGGCCTCACTGCATTATTTTTGTTTGTATCCTTTTTTGTGTCAGGTTATGCGTGTGTGTTTACAAAATCACCAAAGGTATTTTAGGCTGTGCCTTCTCAGAGAAATTCCTATTTCAAGGGAGTATTCTGAATATAAAAAATAATTGAGGATGTAAGAAATATAAATCTAAACAGACTCATTTACAAACCTAAGCCATGAAGTGACGGCCTGCACTGAATCATCTGTAAATCATTCACTTTGAAGTTCACCACAGAAAGAAATTAGAGTGCTAGAGAAATTGCTGCTTAGCCAAGGATATGATGCCTTGCTGGTGACTGACATCTGATAACAGTAAAGCTGCACTACACTCACTGCAAGATACTGTTTTCAGATAAGGTTATCCCATACCCAGGTCACCTCATGTCAGCGTCCATGATATCCGAAGTTTTTTCACTGCAGGGTTGTTCGGACTTGTCCTTCTTTTCTAAATCCTCAAAATGAAATTACTGGGAAGCCATACAGACACATACATTTTCTTTTCTATGAATTCAAAGGATACTTGAGCAGTTTTGACAATTTTCAGACAGAAATTATGAATAGAAAGAACCTGCATCTGACAAAAAAAAAAAAAGAAAATAGAAAATATCTAAAATTTTCTGTTAATTCTATGCTGTTTGGGAAATAAAATAAAATAAAATAAAATAAAATAAAATAAAATAAAATAAAAGTTAAATTAGAGAAGCCAAAGGACACTTCCTGGGAGATAAGCTATCAGGTAAATTTGGACACTTGATGTGGTAATTTCTATATTTTCAAGTAGTTTAAGCTTTTTCTTTCTTATCTTCCTCTCATACACATACCTTGCTCTTCATTACAGGGCATTTTGGGAAAAAAGACTTCCAGTTCTGTGGAGAAAATGTGAAGATAATGTATTTCCATCAATGGAACCTGGTCATAGCCTTGTATGACTTTGGAATAAATTGTTAATGTTGGTTTAATCGGTTACACATATGATGCAGCCCTTTCATCTAGTAGGCTGTCTCTTTCAAATATATTCTCAGTGAAATATTCTGGAAAGAACTTTCTGGAAAAGATTTCTTTCTAACTGATTACATTTGCTAATCTAAAATGGTCAGGGATATTGATAAAAGTTGTGAAGAAATATATAGGAAAGATTTTTTTAGCATGATTTATAGAATTTTAGAGAGTGTGAGGACACTGATTTTGTTCCTATGTCTGTATATCTTTTTTTCATGGAAAAAGAAATAATCTGAAAAACCTCAATTTTGCATTGGTCAGTTAGACAATTTTTTTAAATTTCCGGTCATGGAGAGTTTTGTTCACTTCTGTGCCATCAACACTCATCTGACATTGTACACTTCATCTGATTCCACCTCATGCATGCAGCTTTTAGACACTAATCTTGATTTCAGATTTATTTCTGCTTCTTTAACCACACTGATCATGCATGGAAGCTCCTTTGCAGATGACCTTGTGCGCACCAAACCACCGGTGCATAGAGAAAGAGACACACCTTCCATGTCAGGGGTTCTTCTTTTAAATCTGTCTTCCTATTCCTGAGCAGAGAGAAGTTGAAGCAGCTTACTGCAAAATCTCTTTTGAAGATTTAAAAATCTTTTAAACTTTATTGTGCAAGGGTTAAAAAAAAATGCCAGTGGGGCTAGCAAAACTTGAATTAATAGCAGTTTGCTTCCCTGCAAGTTTTATAATTAAGAATGAGAAGTGTTAGATGAAACCCAGCTTAATCCTTATCTTACTGCTCCAGATTTCATGTCTTTGAAGAGAATGTTTTATTATATCTACAATCAGCTAGTTGTTTGGCCTCATTAAGCTTCGTCTGGAGCAATCAGAGATCAAAATACTTACAGTGGCCAAAGGTATAACCAAAATCATTTCAAGAGTTGGTGTGGGGCCAGAAATATCCCTTATTTGTTTTCTTGGGACATTCTTAGATAGCTGGACTTTTTTCTGCTCTCTGTAAATTATGTAATTTATCAGAACCGGGGGTACTGAGTAAAAAAAAATGGGAGCAAAGAGGCCATCTTTAAAAAATGATATGCTGTCAATGACATGCTAATATTTACAATTCCGTGTTGCTGCACTTTCTTGCATACTCCATTCACAGCCAGACACACACTCCAGTCTATATTGCTCGTACTTGGAACTGCCTCTATATCAGATTTATTTATTCCAGGTTTATTACATCAGTGCAAGTATTGAACAAGCTATTCATAACAGTGTATCAGTTTTGCTGTTAAGGTTGATGTTTGGGAGAGGACCTTTCACCCTCCCCCATCACTTTTTGGATAACCTTTTTTCCAGGGGACAAACAACAGAACCTGCTGTTTTGTTAGGATCTTACACAAGTCATGCAATATATATATATATATCACCCATATATATATTCTCCTGGTTTTAGACTACACTCTTCTTTCAAAGCCCAGGAAGCTTACTGGTAGATAGGGAATTGTCAAAGTGGCACTCTTCTCTCCACATTTGCAATCTTCTCTTTTAAGCAGTCCTTTATTTTTAATGGTGCCTTTTTTGTGCGTGTTAGCACTTGTACATTGTATAACATTTGTATTTACACCTCAGCTGGAGGTACCTAAGAAATGTTATGGGTTTCCTAACAAGAATACTTAGTGCCTGGCCTGCAGGACGGTAAAACATGTACTTAATGGTAAGTAACATTATTTACAAAGCCACAGCTAAAATTTAAGTATGTCTGTAACAACTGCTTTGTTGGATAAGCACCTTGATTCAGTTTGGAATATGTACAACTATATAACTGCCTGTTGTTGATGATTTGTACAGCAAGTCAGGTTTTTACATGAAATATATTCTGATGTTTCCGCCTACCAAACAGTGCCAGTGAAATCAATGGAGTTACACTGACTGACACCAGCTAAGAATTTTGTCCAGGAATAATAGATGATAAAACTACAAAACCACAATTCGTAAGTAACATATTCTAGAAATTCAGGCACATAATAGTAATCACTGGTGCATATACATCTGGGAATGGATAGGAAAGAAATAACAAATCATCTGGAAAAAATTTATGGAAAGTGCTTACTAAGGAAAAGTGAGGTTTACAATAAGTGAAGTGAAAAATAAATCCACGTGAAA
Source organism: Crypturellus undulatus (assembly GCA_013389825.1). Classification (NCBI taxonomy): domain Eukaryota; kingdom Metazoa; phylum Chordata; class Aves; order Tinamiformes; family Tinamidae; genus Crypturellus; species Crypturellus undulatus. The sequence continues at coordinate 334,923 of VWPW01013586.1, read as the reverse complement.
ACAAGATGTGTGGGTAGGTAAGGAAATAACCTTTTTTGGTTTTCGTCTTTGACAGGAATAATTTTAAACGTGGTTTGAATTTTAGGGAGTATACCTTTTCAATCTCACAGGAATAAGATGAAATTTTTCGATTCATAGCAAGAAGGCAGTAGCTCAGCTGAGTTGGAAACTCCTTGGAGTCAAGGATAAGCAGCCAAATGTTTGTTATGGAGTGATACCTGGCCTGTGTTCTTGAGCATGAACTCACTCCAGTAACTGTTTGAACCCATTTCATTAATGGTAGGGATCCAATGCTAAAACTTGATTGAGTTCTTCTGAAGCCAGTGATAAGGAATATTTTGAATTGTTTAGTTCAGATGCATGTTTATTACTTTTTTATGGTGTTTTTGCTTTGCAACTATTGCTTTGTAACTATTCTACAAGTTGGAAACATGTATTAAACACTAAAAAAAAAAGGTTATAAAACCCTTGCAGTTTCTTAAGTTTATAGTCCCCTCTTTCTTCATCTGCACCATCTCTGAAATCACATGAGCTTTGAAAAGATAGCACTTCAGCCTCAAGAGAGAGTCCACCATGACAGGAGCAATTTGAGTGTCTGATGGAATTTTAGACATTTTAGTAAACTCTGTTTGGGCTCCAAATGACCTTCCAGAAGTGTGTGGTGTCTTACCAATCTGGACATATGTTTCAACCCTGGAATATCTCAGACAACCTTTGGAGTCTTAGGGCTCAGGAGCATCTCAGAAATGGGTCTATCAAGTACTTGTATATCTCAGCTATAAAATTCTGCTATAGAATTAAAAGAGTGAATCAAATCACCTATTAGAAGAAGGATCAGCAGAGTTTAGTCTTCTCATGTACTAAGGCAGGACACTAAAACTCTGTATGTGTTCAGTGGTTTAAATTGTCTTTCCCACACCTTTTTCTATTCTTCCCTCTTCCCCCACCTTGGAGGTGCAAGACAAGACATTTTATTCACTAGAGTCCTGGTGAATTTCTGAGAATACCAACTATAATGTCCACAAATGATACCAGTCAAAATACTGGATTAAAAACTAGTCCAAAAGGCTAAATCTGATTATGAAGCTGAAGAAAAAGAAATGCTGACTGTTCAGATTGGAATGAAAAACAAAGCTATATCCTGTGGGAATGTTAAAGAAGCAATATCTGTGAACTGTACAGTGGGGAAAATACCTTTATTGACCTCAGGAAGAAGGACTGAATAATTCATGGTTTGTCTTCCATGGGTGTGATAGATTTTTTAGTGTCAGAAGAGATTAAAACTTTCCAAAATGTATAATTAAAACAACAGAGCTTTGACCACAAGGTCCTAATTTAATGATACACAGCTGCTTTTTACAGCAGAAACATATTTAGAAATCTAAAAGAAAGAGATAATTCATCTTTATCTTTTCAGGAATATAAAAGCAATGGAAGAAATATGAAAAAAAAGAACAATAGCCATTTTTGTAAAATTAATAAAGGTTAACCTCAGAATAAAAAAGTAATTCTCATAGTGTTTATTACAAAGTTGAAACATACCAGTTAAGTACTATGTGAAAGAAAGTTAACAGCAAAGAACAGAAAAAAATACTTTGCAAATAAAGATCATATCTGAACTGCACAAAGAAATCAGAATTTTAAAAAGTTGAAGAAGATGGGAATTAAATGCAGATTATTATATTGTGACATTATTGCCTGAGTTTTGTAAGGAAGGGTAAAATGAAATTTCTGCCTTAACTTACTGTTTGTTTTGTTTTGTTTGTTTTTTAGTTGCATGAGATTTATTCTGGATGGAGCTGAAGAAAAAAAAAACAAGCTTCTGGTGGACCAAGCTTCTGGGAGAAGATTTGTCTCCTCTAATTCTACTCCAGGCTCCATCCTTAGCAGTGAAATGAGAGAAATACCCACAAAAGTCAATTATTTCCATGTACCTTAAATACTTATTTTAAAATGTGGTAACTTGCCATCTAGAGGTTCCTGTCTCTCACCATGGACACTAGAGAGAAGACAACATAGTCAGGAGATCTCTCCATCAGCAGCTAAAGGCAAATGAGAAGGAAATCAATTGTAGGATAGGTTACATAACAGAGACTCATCCTGGTGCCTTTCACCATGTGAAACTAGCAAATAGATTTAATCCAGCCTTCAGACAAAAGTGATAAACTTATTCAGAGAGAAATAAATACCATTATTTCCAGGATGCTCTACCTGTCTGACTCTGTCAGGTTGTTACATTAATGCAATACAATAATTAATAACATACAATTATCAACTGTGTAATAAATAGTAATTAATAAATAAGTAATAATATTATAATTAAACAATTCTCCTAGTTCAGGCAATCCATTATTTTATTTTGGTTCACATAATAACTAGAGGAGTAAAATGAAATGAAAGGTTTCTCTTTTCATTCAAAGTGTTATTATTGTTTTATTATTATTATTAAGCTAATTTGCTTATAGGAAGGCTGTATGAAACTGAAGCTGGGCTTACACATCAGAAAACATCAGGTAATTAGACAAAAATATGCGGAAATATAGACTAGTTTTTGCTAATTTTCTCATTAACTCTGAAAAGGTTTGAAATTGAAAGATCCTCTGATTTAATGACCCTATTGAAATGTTTTGGATGCTTCAGCAATGCTGCCTGCACAGTGAAAAGATGTGTGGATGCATTAATAATGAATAAATGCAGGAATATAATAAGCAATTGAAAGCAGGGTTTGAAAATTTGACCAACACACTTTAAAGAAGTTGTAAAGATCAAAATCACTGAAAGCAAGAAAAAGGGACATCTTGTGGTATGGTGGGATACATACATTTATAACAACAACAAAAAAAGGTGTAATAACTGGAGTTATTTAGGATAAGATCAACAAGATTTTAAAATCACTTAAAGCAGGCACAGAATTTAATATGCTACTGTGAAGTATTGTAGTTTATCTGCCTTTGTGGACAGCAAACTCCACAGTAAAGGTGAATTACTAGCCATAGCAGGAGCAAACAGTAGTGAGTTATATGGATCACTGTTCTGATTTGCTGTTACATAACTTACACCCATGATGGTTAGCTCATTTTTAATATATAATATATAAGGAATGATGTGAAATTCATTTTGAAAAATCCTGTAATTTTGATTGTATAGTTGGTTGGGGGTTTTTTTTGCCCATTTTTTTGTGTAAACTGTAGAATTTTCAAATTTGAACCACTATTTTTTCAAAAATTTAGTAATGTATACTTATTTATTAAAAAAGAACATGAAAGAGATAAATAATGACGTTTATTTTCTAGCTTCTGCAATTTTATGGTTATAAACTATTTCAATTTGTTCATTTTCTGTTCTCTTTCAGATATGATGCACTTTTTGTTTTACAAATTACTTTTTTTTAGATAGTCCTTTAAGACCATCCATATTCTTCTGAGAATATGAAATATATGTGTAGATGTAATAAACTTTACTTTTATGTTACTCTTTTCATTTATGTTACTAGTATGTAACTCTTTGAAGTTATTACTTTTCAGTGTATATGGATTTTTTTTAATGCTGTTGAACCATTATAATGGCTGATGTTCCTCTGAATGTTGCAGTACAGTAGCATTTTCTAGAGTCAGTTGCATTCACTACTTGATGCCATGTCATATCTGGAATCCACGGATATCATGGATCCATGGATCATGGATACCACGTCTGCTGGAATCTCTACCTGCAGACCCAATCTAAGAAACGAAACTAAAACAGAGTAGTGTGAGATCAGAATCAAGTCTAGAAATGCCCTTCTAACCACAGACTTCAGTGAGTACTTAGCTTTAGATTTCCCATGAGCTACTAAACTGACTTTTGATAAAGCCGCCAGAAACGCGAGACCCGCCAAACCCTTTTTCACCACTTCGATGTACAATATTGTCATTAACATGTAAAGGGACATCACACTTTAATAGGTTTAGTCCATATCATTAGTCACTGTGGAGCACTATTTATGTTTGGCACACACTCAAAAAAGCATGAACAGTGAGAACACTCTCAGTATCTATTTACTCAAGGTCCTTTTAGGCAGTGAAACCACTTCACATCAGGTGCTGTGATACCACATGTAGTTTTTATGAAGTCTCCCACTACAAGGAACCTTTTTCTCACTCGCACTCCTGACTTTGGTGCCATAAGAATATTTACATAAGAGACTGTGCAACAGCAAGAGAGATACATAGATTTGCCAGTGTAGAGAAGGTCTTACTGGCACATTCAGAGCTTCCCATCATGCTTTTAAAGAGCCCCAAGCTTTTAGACCTTGACTCAGAAGAGCAGAGGTCTCTGAAGCCACACACTCCCACCCCCTGGCCCCAGACCTAGAGGAAGCGAGGCAGTTTGCACATGATGATCTTGTATCAGAGCAGTCCTCGAGACACCAAGATCTAGTTGCATCTGAACAATCTCCTGACTAGTTCTCTTCATTGGTAGTATTTTAATGGAATAACTAGCAAGGAAAAATACTCTTAAAGGGCAGGTCTTTTCATTGTTTCCAGTTAATAGAATGCAGTCATGTCTCCCAATAATCTCAGTAGCTAGAGTTTCCTCTCATTTCTGTTTTCTCTCTCTCTCTTCAAACTATGATCAGATTTTGTATGATCGAGCGGTGTTGCCAGGTGGCATTTTAGGGATGTCACTCATTGGAGCAATCAGCCATTGCTCTCTGACAGCACTTACAATAAAACTAGACTATTGTTGATGTACACTTTCCATCTATTACCACACCTCCAAAGAGTATGAAAGATGACAGAAGCCCATCAAGAAACATACGGGACAATCTTGCAGATACAAGCGGTATTCAGACGAGAATACCCTCCATTCTTGGCCTCTACAAAATAAATCTCTACAGAACTCCTCCCAAGTGTTTGAAAAGCATCAGTAATGAAAAAGTGCCAAATTGCTGTACAAATCTTGCAGTTTAGCTTCATAGCAAGTATCCATCCTAACTTACAAAAGGAAAGAAAACGTAAGCTGCTGTGTGCCAGTAATCGAGACTTATTTTTCTGTCACTCAGGATAAATATGCCAGACGCTTTTCCCTGTCACTCTCCGCCAATATAGTTAGGCTCTGTTTACCTGCTGTGATCCTGAGCTTCCTGCGCTGTGCAAACATGCGCAGATCACAGATCTTGCTCCTGCTTGAGGCTGACCTACATTCCCTGAAAGATTAGGCAGCCCAAAATACAGTCTTTAACTTTCTGGGACATGCCTGAACAACAGTAAGCCTCATAAAGAGGAAAACACATTAACACAAGCCGCACTTCTTGTCACTGCTCTGCTGGCAGAGTCTCTGAAGTAGCGATGTCACTGCAAAGCACACGAGTGGTTCTCTGATGTTCTGGGGAACCGTGTTTAACTGGTGAGCATTTGCTTTCTAACAGCATTAGAGACAGCAGCAAAGGAATCCTGACAGTTTTATTTTCTTTATCCCAAAGAGGGACACATGATCTGTTGGAAAAAAAATAGAAAAAAGGACAAAAAGCCCAATGATCAAAGCCTAGGGTAAAGATCAGTTCCTCTGTGAAATGGCAGAATCGTGTAGGCTTCAGTGCAATGCATGCCAGGTTTGAATGTCCAGAGCTCACTACCTATGCACCTGTGAAAAATGGCACTAACATGAAAAAATATGGGCTATGATCTGGCTGGTCTTCGCAAAACTCATCTGTGGGGGTAATCTGTGCCCTTCCCTGGACTAAAGGTAAAGAACAGTAGGCAGCTGCAGACTTAATCACCTGTGTAAGATGTTTACATCACAGGTCTACGTATGCGCTAGCTAAGTTCCTTTTACAGTCATCGAGATCTAGTCAATCCTGGCAATGGAGCCTAGGGAGATACTGAGTTCTTTGTAAAGCAGAAATCTCCACTGCGTCAGCTGAACAACTCTGCCCTCAGTCAATTAACTAACAGATTTTATATTCGTAATTTTTTAAAATGTGTTTTCTAAAGCAGCCAGACTTATTCTTGCAAGGTTTTAGGAGTTTTTGCAATAGACAGAAACAGTGGATGATCCAGAAAGTGGAAAAAAAATGGGGAATGTGTGCATATATGGTCTCTGACAAATTTTTAAGTTGTACAAATCAATGCAGAAGACAGCATACGCCCTTATGAGACTTAGTTTCCTGCTTTCAGTCTCTACCTGCATGGATATGCCTTCTGTACAACATATTGTGACTAAAAGACTTAAAGGAATTGTGTTAGTGTGATTTGTAAAAATGTTTCATGTTCCTATATAAATTCTCTAACTTTAGAGAACTATTTTCTCATCTTTCCTTGTCTTATAACATCAGTAAGCTTGTGTAAGCAGGTCAAGGTACATTTGCAGTTGCAAAACTAATTTTTTGTTCAAATGACACGGAGGTGAATGCATACCAGTATAAAGATAAAAAACAAAGTGGTTCTGTGAGTGGTTAGTGTGTTACATGATACATAAATGTATTGAGCAGGAAAATATTACAGGGACAGGAATGCTGAAACCCCTAAACAGATGCCTGCCCTCAATGGGGCTCTCCCTGCCCTTGCTGTGAATGCCTACAACACCAAGCCCCAAATAGGCACCCAAACCAAACACACCACTAGCTTTTAATCAGTGACAAAGCTAGGAGGCGTTACTCTCAGCACTGTATTGACACGGATGCCTTTTCCCATTTCAGTGTGCATCCAGCCTTTACTCAGGCAAATCTTTTCTCCTCTGAGTTGTATGGGAAAATTCCTTTCTCAGTTACAGACATTCAAAATCTCTCCTGCAAAAACAGATTTGACAACAACTGTTAGCCTAACTAAGAGTGATTTTAATGGGAATAAAACTATTTATTTTTTAAATGTTTAACAAACTTCCATCAGCGAGAAATCAATATGTTTTTAAACCCCTTAAAAAACACAATTGATGAAAACTGGAACATGAATTCCAGCAAAAACTGCATTATTTCTGAACTGAAAGCAAAAGACATATTTTGAAGTAGGACTTCTGAACAAAAGAAAAAAAAAGAAAGAAAATACAGTAACTGGAAATGCTTACCTCAGTAATCCAGCTATATAGCTACAGGAAAAGACTGGTGAGTGAAGGGTTTTGCTGTCTTACCAGACAAAACTCTTACCTTAGATTAAATGTTTCATTTTGATTTTTCCCCATGAAAAAATTTTTAAAATGGATCTCTTTCTTCCTCTAGAAATTCTGATGAATTCCAGAATTCATCAGAATTCTAAGACAATGGAAAGTCTCAGATACACGGTTTTCAAACACTTCTTCATCTTAAGTTTGAAGTTTCAAGACTATCAGATAGTTTGCTTAGCATAAAGACTGAGGTAGATAAGTAAATTAATGTAATTCATCCATACTTCAGTGATGCCAGGTTGAGTCTACTTACTTTGTGACTTAGTTCCATGCTGTTCGCTTGATATATGAACCCCAGCCTTAATATTCCATTGTCTCAGTATAAAGCAGTCTGAAATATAAAAAAGAAATTGCCCAGAGCAATCCTTAGTATCACACAGCTATCAGCAGAGGTGCAGTTCTAAAAGGCAGTAGAGTGGGAGTAGACAGAGTGTAAATAAAAGTCTCATGATCCTAGGTAATCTTGTGATGTTGTTGTGACCTCTTGAGAAACTTTTAGGCTGTTCTCTCTGTCCTGGGTAAAATGAGCACTAAAGCAGTGCTGTCATATGCACTTACAGCATATTGTCTTGCAGGCACAGAGCAGGTTTGTCATGGTGAAAAAATAACCGGTTCATATAGTATAATCCAAATCAGGATTCCATTGGCTTCTTATTTATTAATAACACTCAATTACTGTCAATCAGTGAACTATAGGTTCAGAATCAATATCAGTAATTTGGCAAGTAAACCATAGTATTAGATATTTAGAAAATGCAATTTTTTAAACATCTCTCTGAAATTAATCATAAGAACATACATACCTGCAAACACATTACGCACACTGTGAATCACAGAATCATTAAGATTGGAAGAGATCTCTAGAGATAGTCTAGTCTAACCTCCCTGCACATGCAAGGTCACCCACAGCATGTTACACAGGATTGCGTCCCAAGTGGGTTTTGAGTATCTCGAGAGAAGGAGACTCCACAACCTCTCTGGGCAGCCTGTTCCAGTGCTCTGTCACCCTCACTGTCAAGGAATTTTTCCTTAAGTTCCTGTGGAACTTTTGATGCTTCAGTTTGTGGCCATTTCCTCTTGTCCTATTTCTGGTGACCACACTGATGTGAAGGTTGCAAGCACACCCTTTCCTGGGAAGCAGGGAACCTGCACATTCTTCCCATGGAATACGTGGGTGCTCCACCTTTCATTGCACCTGTGCTGCCTCTCATACCCTGATGACTCTCACACCAGTAAGGAAGCCCCAGAACAGCATGCCTGCATGCCCCATATAGGGGTCTCATGTGTTATCCTCAAGCAATCACTCCCTGGTGGGGTGTAGGTTGCTCCCCATATCCCCTGAGGCACTGCACTGAATAGGGGTCTTCCCTTACAGACTTTCATGCTTCTTTTCTATTTCTTGAGTTGTCTCCTCCTTTGTTTCAAAGGTCTTTTGAAATTACTGTTTAATCTGGCTGATGGTCCTCTTCCTCCTTGCTTTGGGCCAAGATTCTCCAAGTGGCTTTGTGAATTTGCTGCATGCACACAGAAGCCATGTCATCTCACATTTGTACCTTAACTGGCTATGCAGGCACCCTTACACAGATCTATGTACAAAAGATACCTGCAGACTTCATCCCAGAGGAGAAACTTTAAAAATACATACCTCAAATGTGCCACAAAGTCACTGAGGAAAAGTAACTGGTTTGTGTTCCATCAGGCTTGCAGTGCCCTGTCAGTTTTACGAGGAAAGTCCACGTGCTTTTCCCTTTCAGTTCTGGCAGTATTTCTAAATTAGATGAATTGAGAAAAGATAGAATTAATTCACACCATGTTCTCACAATATCGTTTCTGAAATTTGATAAGATATCAAGAAGATCTCATCATGAAAGATGCGTTAGTACCAATCTTAAATGCAGCATTTTTGAGGTTTGCCTGTCAGTGCATATAACTGAATATAGCTAATTCATAGGAACTTTTCCCTGCTAACATTAACTCTCTCTGTGTTTGGTTGTAAATTCTCTCTTCAAAGTCAAGCTAAATTAGTGACACAGAATGGTTTGTTGCATGTTGTGATTAAGTGTCCATTTCATTTTTTGGTAAAACACGTAGTAGACAATGCAAAGGATCAAGGGCAACATATGTTTCAGCAATATCCCATTAGCATTTACAAAGAGCTCTGATGATAGTAGGTGTCCTGATAAACATGTTATAATAGAAGTACAGAAACAGAGTGTAACAATTGCGTAGGATACAGGAAAGAAGAGTTCTAATTTGCTGAAGTTTGATTTTTTTTCCTTCAGAGGTGCCAAAATCATGCTATTATTGAAAAAGTTATTAAACGCTTTTATGTTAAATCAGAGTACTTCATAGAAAGACTCCTTTAGGCAAAGTTAATTTCTGTCTATGAAGCTCATTTTAGTAACTGATATTCTATTGATTTCAGAAAAGAAAAAGGACTTGCTTTATTTTTTTTTAGGCAACTCTTCCACTGGTAAAGTCTCTTGTACACAATGGCATTTTTCTTCCTGAAGACAGCTAATTGAACTTTGCTGCATAGAACGATGATGCCAGCAGCTGTATTACGCCAAGATTTTCTGTTTGTTGCTCAAGATTTATTTTTAAACTGGCTGAGTTTCGAAATGTCTTGCCTTACAGCCTATGATGCTTTGAGCAGCTGCGTAAGGATAGAATGAAGAAATTAGAAAAAAATATATGTGAACTGACATTTTACTGATATAGGTGCTATTGTGCTTATTACATCCAGTTTCTCTGCAAACACTGATTTGTTGTCACATGACGTCTGATAAAAAATAGTAGTCAAGATTTCAGCATAAGGCAATACAACATATAATGGGCAATACAGACTTAGTGAATAACAGTAAAATCTCAAGGTGTTTTGTCATGAAAATTTATAAAAGTTGTAACTAATGACTTTTCTAGGAACATTTGTATGAGTTTGAATATCTCCAATATTATAATTGCATTAGGGATTCTAACTGTGACATAAATTGATTTTACAGCAGTGCATGCCACTTCCTAGAAAATATTTACAAAGACATATCTAAACAGGTGGTAGAATAAGAACACAAATGTACAAAAAGTAACATAGAAAAATGTTAATCAGCATCTCTAAATGAATCGTCACAGCAAGTTATATTCTGAAAGTAAAATATTATACAAAGTCCAAAAAGGATAATTTTATTTTCAAACGTCCATTATAGGATTACTACTTCCTGCATTCCAATACTTAACATATTGTAAATAAGATATTGCTGGAACAGGACAATCCAAATATCAGCTGTAGTGGCTCTGACATGGTATTTGCAGCTAGAAGTGGAGGATTGGTTGATTGGTTGATACTGGATTATAAAGGAAACCTATAGACTTTCCCTTCATAATTACCAATATTCAAGCACTAAGAAAAATAGTAAAATTTTATATGTTAAAAAACACCGGTGCAGTTGATGCTCCTTAGGTCCAAGGGACTGGACAACTTCTGATCTGTGATATCTATCTAGGTTAGAAAGTTCTTCTTGGTTGTTTGGTAGCCTCCCCATCTGTGGACAGCATATTCATCCAGGTCTTATGTATGCATCCCACCTTGTAGAGAGGTCACAACCCATAACCTAAACTCAGTGCCAATTTGCAGTGTTGGAATTGCTGATTTTTGGCCTTTTGAGTTTCAGGATGTAGGCACAATGGAAGTAATAAACATATAGTTGTTTCACATATTTACTTTTTGGACTCAGTATCTGGGATTTTCTCATAACTATAAAGATGTATATGACGTGTAATTACTTGAATGAAAATGATTTGACATATAATCACAGTGTATTCTGAAGTTTGACATGAGAACAGATACAATGAGATTTAAATTTTAGTACAAAGTAAAATTTGACTAGATAATTCAAAATCTTTACATGTCTTTACAGACACTCACAGACAAGGAAGCTTTGAGATCCAAATAACAAAATCCAGCAATTTAATTCTGTATTTGTTCATTCTTTTATTTTAAAATAATTCCACATTATTTTTTTTCTTCAGTCTATCCCTTTTTTCAGGTCTTTGAAGACTAAAAAAAGCCAAATTCTTCAATGATTTATTCCTGTTTCATCCTTTCTTTTAAATCTAACCGTACAATGACTCCTGATACAATCTCATTGCTACCATGTTAGGATTCTGAAACTAAAATTTTGGGGATTTATCTTAATGCCTGAAAAATCAAATATTATTACTAATTACAAATATTGTTACAATCTTATATCTCTCTCCCTAGTGCAGTTTTTCATAGGTCACTTACTTAGTAGTGAACACTTTTCTAAGACATGCTTTTCTGAAATATATAGCAATTCAGCAGGATATACAGATTGGTAGGATCATTGAGTGAGCCTAGGGTATACCACTAAAATGAACAGAGATTAACTGAGGAACTTGTATTGGTCCTGTTAGCTGTCTTCCAGAAAAAGTCTGCAATTTCTCTGACACAAAAGACAAAAGGTTTATTTAGGGTAAAGAAGTCTGTTGCAGCAACTTTGCACTTCTGCATTATTTGGGGGGTTGTAGTAGTCTCTGCACCATTGGGGCACTTGTAAGTCTTGGGACTTACTGAAATGCAGATGCACCTGAATCAGCAGATGATACAGTGTTCACAGATCTCCCCAGGTTCTCATCTAAAACTTCTCAAAACAGCTCCAAGCGCAGGGACCAGGATTTACAATCAGCACTGCAGCATGAAACAAGAACGCACCCTGCGCTTAAGAGATCTTGTTCTCATTGGGTTTTGTTGTTTTTGCAAAGGCAGTGGAGCTGTGGAGCCGTGGAGCCGGATTAACCAGCCCCCAGGGAATTTGCATTGTGGTTTTGATGCAGTCCAATATTTTCATACATACCTTCTCTGAGCTATGGAAATGCAGGATGTCCACATTGTCACTGTGCTCTGACTGTTCATACCTGTTGGGGATATCAGTTGCCAGATACATGTTTTAATTATGCTTTTCTGCTAGGAATTCAAACCAGCTCCTTCCTGAGTTACTCTTTGTTACTCTTTGTTGCTGTGCACCCATTCAAATGTTATCCAGCCCACACAACTTCTTGGGAATTTTGCTTTAAATTATTTTATCATTTCAAACGACTTTTACAAGAAATATAAAAGAAAAAAATGTTAAAAGATCAAAGTTCATCAAGAGCTCTCTAAAGGTCTCTTCAGTTAGTAAGAAAATCAAGTAAAAAAATGGGTCATTTTTGAAATTGTGTTGCATATGTATAAATCTTATATATTTAAAGAATTTGAATGTGGGCAGAAAGGACATATTCCTCATTCATTTACCCTGGCTTATATTCTCTTCATGAACAGAAAATACTTTGAAATAATGTCAGAGATATAGTTCAGGGATAAGAATTGGAATAAAGCTGATGGCAAAACTTTTGTGCGGCTTTACATCACAACCAATGCAAAGGCTCACCAGGGGAGCTCACTGCTGGAGGATAAACTTACCTATAGCAGACAAAACGCAAAACACTGCAGGAAAATCCGATAACAAAAAGAGGATTCACTTTGTAGAGCTGGCAATGAAGAACTGTCAGCTATGCGTCAGTAACTTATTATTATAATACATGGTACCTCCTCATTGTCAAGAATCAAAGCATTTGTTTTCTTTTTGAATCGTATAGAAAGTACAGTGTAGCGAGCATAAAATATATTTACACTGCAGCAAATGGGAAAGCAGATGAACTCCTGATCCCAGGGGACACTGTCCTTGTCTTGGCTGGAGGGAAGGCTCTGCCAATTCTCACAGCTCCAGAACAGATCATTAGCACTGCAGTGACAACCAAAATGTATATGTATCCTGTAGGCACAGCCTCTGTGATTCTCATGGAGAGGCGGGTGAACAGTGCAGGATTTCCTTGGAACGGGACCAATGCAAAGAAGAGCTTCCTAAGGGAAACTGAGAGGATTAAAGCAACTGATGTCTCCTAGGTGACTTCTCAACTTCCCCTAAAATCTGTACATGATTGGCAATGTAAGGGAGGTTTTTCAGCAGAGCAACAGCAAGATAGGCAACAGCCACAGGGATCGGATTTGTGTTTATAAAGGAAAAGAACACGGCTTTACTCTGTCCTGGGCAGTCAGCAGAGGATTAAAATGGCACAAAGAATTCTCTGATTGTTTTTAATTTTGTAAACCTTGGTATTATCTGCTGTCTTCTGGAAGAGACTCAAAATAGTATGGAACAAGGAATAAAAAATTAAACGAAGATAAAAATGAACCCAAAATGGAGCTACAGTCACAACATTTCTGATGTGAGAAGAAAAATTTTTTAAATCTCTCAAAAAGAGTAACTCCCTATGGAATTTTCAGTTTCAGTTTTCACATCCAGGAGGTCATATATAAGTGTCTAAAAAAAACCCCAGAAGTCTTTTAAAGTTCACTAAGTGTAAAGAATGAGTTGCTATTATTAGTTTGTATTAGCATCATTAATTTTGCCATCATGATTGAAGTATGATCTTTTGAATGTGTGCTTACAGAATGTTCTGCAAAGCCTCATGCATAGTCTTGCGGCAAAATCCTAACCCCAAAGAAACATACCATCTTAGAAGAATTGTAATGCACTAGTGATGGATTATCTTTTGTAGGTGTTTTACCTGAGCCTTAAATAAATGCAGAAAGGCAACCTCATATGATTCTACGTTAAGTAAGTAAACAGGAAAACTAGGTGAATGAAAGAAAAAGTAGATTTTGAAAACAAAAAAAAGAAAAATTTCCTTACTGATCAGCTCTAGGTTTACAATCTTTGTAATTTACAGCTCTTTACATTTCAAAGGCCAAGGCAAATCTCAATACTGTTGCTTTACCACATCTCCATGTTTCCTTAGAAACGAGAGCAATATTGTAATGATACAGCTATTCTTAGAGATACCTTTAATTGGAAGAAATTTATTTTTTACATATATATATGCATATATATATATATCACATATATATAGGCACATATATATAAAAGCTGAATTCTGCCCTATCTAAGTTTGTAGACAGAAAAAAAATAAGGTCCTTTCTGAAGAAAATTAATATTCTGAAATTCTCTCAAAGTCACTGAGTGAATAAAATCTCATATAGAGTAGGATCAGAAAACATTGTTTTCTCAGGGATTTTGTTGTTGTTACTTTTGTTTCATTTTTTCCCCTTGCACATGCCTTTGATTTATGCATAGTAGTTTATATATACATAATTTTTTTAACTATTTCATAGTTCATTCTTGAAAATAGAAAGAGTGTGTTAAGCAAACTATAATTAAAAAGGTTTTCCTCCAGTTCCCTAATGGGAACAATTTATCTTACTTTTTTATGGCAAAATACGGTCTAATTAATGTAATATTGCTTAACAAATCAATCAGAAAACAATTCATAACACAAGCATTTACAAGTGAAATACTTAGGTTACAATACATATTACAGATAAACACCTACCAACATCTACAAATATTACACATTCCTGACTTAATGGTGAAAGTGTCACTTGTGAGAATAAACAACCTCTGTGAAGAAAAGAATGATTTCCTACATTTAGATGAACATTAAGGGATGAGTTGCCACATTTTTTATATATAAACCTTCAGATTATATATCACTAGGAAGATTAAAGCCTTATTCTGAATATAAATACAGTTGGGAGTAGAGAATTTATTAATGACCATACATATATTTTCTGAAAAAATTAGTCTATTATGTAAATTGTTTTGTTTGAACCAAAGACTAGAAAACAATAAACATTGTCAAGGAGTGAGTATATATTTATCCTTCACTGTGCAAACAATTTTGGAATTCTTAAATGCTGGCACAATGCCATCAATAAGCCACATAAAATAACAATATGAGAGTCACATTGTGAAATTCTATTATTTACAGCACTTTTGAATAAACTGTATTACTTACTATACCCATAAATTGTAGGTTCTACTAACATTATTATAAAAATTCCTCAGACATAAATATGAACCTAAACATCTCTATTGTTCATTATTCTGCAACAGATACTAAACAGAACCAGTCATGTCATTTATGTTAATTTCTATTAAATACGGTCTCTTTCTCTACTAGACACCCTACCAGCCATTATTATATGTACAAATTGTTCTTGTGATGACACCCAGGTAAATTTTAATATTAAAGTCTAGCCACAATAAAAACAAAACAAAACAGTCACTGACCAATTTAGACTTATTTTTTCTTATTTCTATTCCCTCTCTCATCCTTTTCACTCCTTTTGATCCATTGAAAGAGTGTGCCTTGAAGTTTAGGAAAGTATTTGGACTAAACAGAAATGAGTGTTAACTCACTTCTTCTGGGATTCTTTAAAAAGTGCTAGTAGTTGCAACATTTCTTTCAGTCCGAGAGCTATAACCTTGTTTCTCGATCACTTGCCCTATGTCAAGACCTTATGATCCCGCTGCTTCTTTCCATGTAAAAAGCATATCTACCTCTATGCTTCAGCATCCACATGTACATCACTGAGAGGGCACAGGCTGGTACCCACAGCATCTACACAGGACAAGAGGTAGCTGGTGAACCTCGAACTGGGAAGAAGCAACCACCACCACTGTGTCACCATCACCCATATATCCTCTGTCCCACTATCTTCAGGATCCACAGCCTTCACTGGCACTACGGACAACCTTGGGCAGCCCAAACATCTGAGTGCCCAGAGGTTAGCTCGCTCACAGTCCTCCGATGTTCTTCATTTCCAAGGTTGCACTGACACATTGTCATCTCTGCCTTATTCTTTTCCTATCAAGAACTCCACCCAAGAAAATGAAAGCATGATTTAAGGGATAAAAACATCTTCTTCTTGATGAGTTAGAAGACCCAAACAGCATTAGCTTCCCTTAGGGAAACACCTAGATAGAATCAATTCAAAAGGTCTGCTTATTCTAGCAGAAAGTAGGGAAGCCAGCTTTATAGAACTGAATACAAAAATCTTGTTAAAGACTTTTAAGACATAAACATATGCTGACTGTGGCCGGGTCATAGGCCTGATGCTCCCTGAAACTGTGTTCCACAGTAAGACAAAACTCATCTGAGTTGGACAAACCCTGATGTTGCACAGCTCCCAAAACTGTAGTTTCCAAGGATTCTCCTGTCTGCAGCAGCTGAACTGTAACAGTCCTGGTGTTGAGTGGCCTATATTGGAGTTCACACCTCATCATCACACACTGCTGCCAATTTGTTAATTATCTGCTGTTGATATTTGATCTGATCCGATTTATTCTCTGATCTTGTCTGTTGGCATCATATGGCCACAATTATTAGCAAATAGCAAGAATATCTCACCATTCTGGATTGTTCTTTCTTTCTCACACTCACAAAAGCCTCTCTTTCATGAACTCTCCTTCCTCCTCTCCTTACTCCAGACTCTTACTGAACATCAGAAGTTATGGGGACATTTCGCTGTGACTTCTATACACTGCTATGCTGAAAATTGGGCTTTATCAACCCCATCTATTCCCTAACTGATATTCAAATAAGGGAAACTTAGCCCATGACATTCACCTGCTCTGCTGGTCACCTGCTCTGCTACTGGTCCTGTCCCCAGCCATCCTTAGGGAGGAGGACTCAGAGGGCTCCTCCTGTCACAGAATGAGTGGTGGGGGGAGTGACACAAAGCACTTGATTCGTGGGAAATAAATAGGAATAGGTTTTATTGATAATGACAATGGTTTCACTTATTATTTACTGCTCAAGATACACACCGAATTACCAAGGACACCCTCCCGTTGTGTCCCAAGGTTCAGATTGGACCCCCTTGCTTTCCAAACTCTTTCTAAGAGGAGCTTGGGTGTGGTTAGATCCAGCCCTAGACCCAGACCTGGTCAAAAGTTTATGACTAAGGAATTTGTGAACAGTTACAAAGTAAAGTTTACAAATTCAAAAAGAGAAAGGTGCACTATAGTCACTTACTATGATTCTGTAGTGGGAAAGATCTCTTAAGCTCAAGGAGTATCGTTGAGAGGCTTCCCTGCTCAAGGGGAGATCCTCCTGGCGTGCAGCACGCTGTGATGCAAGGAGAGCACGGGGTCTTGGGCTGTCCCCATATTTATGGAATAAGATGATTGACTTATAATAATTCTTTCAATTCAGAAATGACTGTTGGTGTACTCACAGTTAGCCTTATCTCCTCATCAGGATAGGGCCATCAGGACTATTATTGATACTTAATGTGGGGAAAGAGTGGGGAAAGAAATCAGGGAGGTAACTACCAGGATCAGATAATGTGGTAGTTAACACCTGAATAGGGCTAGTTGTGAGAAGTCAGATTGAGCTGAGGAAGGAACATCCATCACACCTCCTCACCAGCAGGTTGAGGTGCCCACTGTGCTAGTACTTCTGATCAGCTCTCCCAGGACCAGATCCAGCCCTGAAGTTCAGGGAGGGGCCTGACTATCAGACCGCAGCAGCAAATCCTTACCCTGCTTGTCCTACAGCCTTCATCAGATTCAATGATTTTCTCTGAGAAACCCTGGAAGTAGGTGGGAAGCCTTACTGTTGCACTGCATGCATGAAGGAGATGATCACATAGAACAGCAAAGATACCTCTGCAGCTTGAAGTGTCCTCTGAGGGATATGTAAGTTAATAAGTAGCTGGAAGTAGCATACTCTCATTAATGTTTTCTGAGGCTTTCTACAGAGAAAAAGCTTTTAATTGTGGTCTTCAAAGTCACTGGCTGAATTATGGTAACTGCTGTTTGCATTTGCTGTTCTTTATGCTTCTGCTGTTTGGGTTGTGGTTGGGCAAAAGAAAAAAATAAAAATAAAATCCAAAGCTATTAGGCATGGTCCCACATACAAGCTATACCACATCACTTCTCTCATCCCACCCATTCTCAAATAAAAAATATTTACATCCATTACAAAAGAAGCAAAGCATTCAGCAAGGACAAACAAAATCAATCAGTTGAACCAGACAGTTCTTGTTTTGCACTCAGAGAAGTGCAAAATAGAACATTAAGTCACTCTACAAAGGAAGGATGGTGAGCAAAAATCATTAATGTGGAGAGAAAGAAGAACAAAATAACCACAAGCTTGACAAATACTAATGCCACTGCAGCACTACTACAATTTAATAAATGAGACCAAAATCTTCAATTTTCTTCAGAATTTTAACATACAGGTACTCTGCTCTGCAAAGACACTGATATCTCTTTGATGCTTATGACCACATTTCTATGAAACAGAAAGACTGATATTGCCCAAGGGAAGTACCTGGAAGGCAAAACTTATATTTCACTATCATCTTAAATACATTTGTCAAAGAGGCTATCAATGACAGATCACAGACTTCATCTCACATTTTTAAAGGGCAATGTTAGACTGCTATATGCTATATGATATTGTCATCACCGAGGAACAGAAGAGATAAGATTGTGCAAATGTTTGTGATACATATTGAGATAAAATAAGCATACTTCCCAGATCCTAGATGTACTACCACTGGTTGCAAACTTAAAATCTGAAAAGAATCAATTTTAAGACTGAAAAACTACAGCCATCAGCCAGCAGAGGTATTATTTAAATCTCACTTTAAAACAAAATTCCCAAAGTTAGCATCTTGAAAAATAAAACCCCAATAAATCTCAGAAATATAATCTGCAAAAAAGGTTAAATAATATTCACAAATGTATCATGTAGGCAATATAGATGACTCAAGAGAAAATTTGATCATAATAAATGATTGATCATTGCTAGCAAAACAATCTAGTAGTCAGTCATGTTCTGTTTATATAGTACATATGCCAAGGTATGAACTGAGCCCTGAAGCCAATCTATGGCCTCTCTCTAGATAACAACTGTCTAGGGATGGTATTTCTGAATATAATGTGGATTTGCAGATGAGTAGACACAAAAATATTGGCAACAGTTAATTCAAAAAGGGAAATAGTGTTATCCAAGTTGAAATTCAAAAATTGTGTATTTTACTGAAATACACAAAATAGAACTGAACAAGCCCTTCCAGTTCTGATCCAAGTCATTTGAGTTTCTGTAGATTTTGTCAAATTTGCATCTGCATAAAATAGATCACATTTGCATGAATATGAAGTCTTGCTCCATCTCTGCATAAATGCACATGCATGCATTTATTCAGTACCCATTGCTGTTGCTTGTGCAAGGGAAGAGCAGGAACGTGGCTGCTCCTTGAGGGGAAAGGAGCTGAGAGCTGTCAGTGGGTGTAACAGGACTCAGTTTGACAGTGCATGAGCAGGGTCAGAGCAGGGATAGGGAATGCTTCCTTCACCACTCCCACACAAGGTGATAAGGCAGATCCCAACCAGGGATCCCAGGCAAGAGCTAAAGGAGAAGATGCCCAAGACAGGCCTGCAGACAGGACTACCTAAATCACATGTCTGGGTTCAATCCAACATGATCAGTAAGTGAATTAGGACAACAGGGAGAACAGAAGTATGTCTAAAACACAGATCAGGCTACATCTTGATGCCCAGACCTGGGCTTAAATGGAGCCCCTCGACTCTGTTTGGTGCGTAGGTGGGTGGGCAAGGGTCTTAGATGAGACTGGTTGGGACCTGAAAATATGTGAGTTTTTTCGAAAGAGCCAAAGAAAGAAATTTGTCCTTTGCAAAGGGAAATTGAGTGGAAGAAAACATCAGAGCTCGAGAGGTTCTAGTAATTAGCCTCCTCTAGGGTCCCAACCCAAGCATGTGCTACATCTGATCCCTGGTATCTGATCATTTCACATTTATATTTAGAGGCCTTATCTGTGAATAATAGGTGTAAATTATATGTAAAAATATTTTTTTTATAAAGAGAGCACACGTGCTTATGCATATAACATAACATATTCAGTAGTAGCAACTGTTAAAATCTCACTCTTTAGAGTATCCAGATATTTTCTTTAGTCTTCATCTGACAATAAAACTTCACCTTTGAAAGAATGATAATTTTTTGGATGATTTTTATTGCCTCCTGTCAATGTATTCCAGCTCTTAAACTCATCATACATAGAGCTTCAGAGGTTTGGAAGATCTCCAGAGAAAGAGACTCCACGACCTCTCTGGGCAGCCTGTGCCAGGGCTCTGTCACCCTCACCGGAAAGAAGTTCTTCCTCACATGGAGATGGTACTTCCTGTGTTTCAGCTTGTACCGATTACTGCTTGTCCTGTCACTGGCCACCACCAAGACTTTGGCCTCATCCTCCCTACATCCACCCCACAGGTATTCATACATATTGATCAGATCTCTAGGCTAAACAGGCCCAGCTCACTTTTAGTCTTTCCTCATAAGATAGATGCTCCAGTCCCTTAATCATCTTCGTTGTTCTAATGAACTCTGAACTGTGTGAAATGAAACATGAATTTTGTGAACATGAACTTATTGTTTTTTTGGGAATGATTTGGCAAATATTTTGGTGAAGCTAAATAATGATTTGTTTATTTAAGCAGGAGAAGATCCTTAATATATTATAGTTGTAATATAGTGCTTTATAATGACCAATATCAAATATAAAATGTGAACAGAATAGTACAGGACTCCTCCATCACCCAATTTTTCTTTTGACAAAAGATATTTCTGCCAAATGTTCACTTCCCATTGCGGAGTTAGCTAATAAAACTTTGAATTTAAGGATTAAAAGCTACTTAACAAAATATGACTATTCTTGGTTTAGAGTCTGACATAATTGAACCTGAAATAACCTTTCTGAAAAACTAAGAGATAAAAGATAGGACATGGGTCTCTGAGAACTAAATTCTGCTCCCAGCTCTAGGACGTGCTCCTGCATAACACTGTAATGTCAGAGAAGCTAAAATCTCAGAGATGACAGTTTCTTTGACTTCCATATTGTGTCCCAATTTACATCCCTAAAATGGGATTCAGCTAACCCTATGAAGTAATCATCTAGATCTCCTTTATATCAATCCCCACTATCCCTTCCTAGGTGCACATTAGGGTGATTTCTACAGACATAGGTGTATGCAGTTTAGTATAGTATGTTAGCAAATATGGTGTATGCTGCAACAGGAATGGATCTATGGAGTTAAACTTCTAGCAATGAGGAATTGATATTTATTCTTTGTGTTGTGGGGATTTTACTTTGATTTGGTGGTAATTTGATTGCTAGGAACAAACCTTAGCATGGCTATTACCATTAGCAGGTAAAGTGCATTAGGTGAACTCCTGGGATAACCCTCCCTTTTTTCATGGGATTCTTACAATCTGTGATGTGAAATTATGATCAGTAAGTGTGGGCAACTGCGAGATTTGCTGCAAAGTTGCACTAAAGTTCTGAACTAAAATACTTACGTGGATGTTCCCACAGGTGTCTGTCCTGATCCAGTTTCATGGGAGCTTTCAATACAATCCCAAGAGCAAGATTAAGACACAAACAGGATCAAATGTTGTATAACCTTGTAAGCTTTATTCTCATAAGTGCGATCGATAGGAAAGAGAGAAAAAGAAGAGGAAGGATCAGGAGAGGTGCAGCAAGACTGTAGTTACCACCACCACCACTCCAGCTAGGTGTTGTTGGCACTGCTGCGGTGCAGGTGCAAGCGCCTCAGTGCCGTGGTGCAGGGGATGTCCCGCAAGGGAAACCGTGCACCCCTGAAGAAGACACACACATCTAGGGGGAAGCCGCTGCCCCGGGTGGGGGGGAATACACAGTCCTCTTATGTCCCTGTTCTTGAAGAGTCCGCCCACTTTCTGTGTGCTCTGGTGCTCCTCTTCACCCAACTCGAGGGCAAGCACCGCTCTGTAGACCCTGCTGGGCACTGTTTGGGTCTTGTGCTGATTTCACAGTCTTCCCAGAGACAGGGTGCCAAGGCCAAGAAACAGATAAAACACCTCGAGCTGATATCACAGTCTTCCAGAGCCAAGGCCAAGAAGTATGGCAACAATGTCGAGACAAACACAATTCAAAACAGTCTCTTACAATGTCTGAGCTGGATGAGATTTGTCCTACTCTTACAGTCACCAAATACTTTTATAGCTGAACACAAAGTAGTCAAAACTCCACCTTAGTGAAGTGTTACTTTCAAGTAAAAGTAGGAACAATTAGACATCAGTGTCTTTCGAAGATTCATTTTTTCTGGATAATTATTTTATTACTGAGATTTCTATGTGTCAGTGGAAATCAAATTCTCTTCAAAGTGATATTATAACAAATAATAATAATTACCTCTTTCTTAATTTCTTTTTTCAGTTTGAAAGAATAAGATGCCCAGAGGAAGCTCTCATCTTTGTGAAAGCAGATTTAAAAAAATTCTATTCACATCTTATTCAACTACTTACATATTTATTTTCTTAGCTCTGTTTACTTGTATCCTGTATTTTGCTGAGTTATTTTTTAGACTTTTATTGAATCACTTCTTTATTATCATTACTACCGCAGTACATTATTATAATGCCCTTAATATCCTATTATTATTTAATTTAATTTGATTAAATTTGTTAAAATTTGATTAAATTGTTGTACCAAAATATGCCAAAACAATCATAGAAACATCTGCATAATTTACAGTAAAACAATCATTTCTTGCATACTCTATTCTTCCAGTAAGGGGACTGATTTCACAGCATTAGTTGCCTATGTTGCTAAATAGTGAAATTCATAATTACCTTGGTATCTTTGGAGCCTTGTTCTTTTCTACTTGCATTGCTATAATGCATTGTTATTGTCTGTACATGCAACAAATGCAGTGAAATCAGACTTTCCAGTTGTCCTCATCTGACTACATAGTTTTACTGGAATATGATTGGAAACTTCTTAGGTTTGACAGTCCCCTGCTCACAACACAGGTAATAATGTCGCCCTTCCTTGGATCAGGTTCAGAAAAATGAAATAGTGTCTTTTTCTCTCACACATTTGGAGCACATTTGAGCTGCTCCTTGAAACTTCATTCTCAGAATTCAACATTACTGAAGAAAAAAAAAAAAAAGCCTTATGTGGACAACCCAAACTTTAAACATCCCACTTTCTTGGCCCCTTTTGAAAATAATATTTGCTTCCTTGGGCACCCTTTCTAACAAACAGAGGAAATTATATTGCAGTTCTCTTCCAGGAAGAGTAACATTAACTAAATAATCACGATTTATTTCTAGGATCTTCTTAAGAGAAAACAGTCAGTTGTCGAAGTCATGTTGAAGTCATGGAGTGAAATATTTAGGCAAAGTATTGCCATTGTTGAAGTCAGCTTTGACATTAACTTCCATGCTGATTAGAAATTGTCTCCTTTGTAATTTCTGGCAACAGTAATACTTTAATTTATCTATCTTGAATGTAATTTGAAAACTATATAGTTGCAACAAAGAGCAGGGTCCTTTACATTTTTTTCACTTAGTTAACATTTTAGCTATCCAGGATATTAGTTAACAAATGGGAACTTTTAAGTTCAAGGAAGTGTTTCTGATGTTTTTTATGTTTTTCATACATGGTTTTGTATCGGGATTCCATCCGATAGTTAATATTCTATTTACTCCTTCAAAGAATAGAAAGCTGTATAAGAAAAATAATATCATTCCTAAAAAGAGATAATAATAGTTTCATAGGTGACAACATGAACTACTGTTAATAGGCTGGGATGTATCAAAGTACATATGCTTTGTGGCACTGTGTCACAGCTATGGCAATGCACACAAGCCCAGGGCTTATCATCTTTGGAGAGGAAATCTAGAGGTGGAATTGTTCTTGCATATGCAGACTGTCAAGTAGGAAATATTTGGATACTTACTCTGAAATTCTTGCTAAGTGAAGAGGTAGGGTGATTTCTCAGCTGTGAAGATGTATCCTCTCTGTTTTAGCTTGAGTGATTGATTACTTCCTCTGACAGCTCTTTAACAACAGTTTTGGAAAGGCTTAAAGATTGGAAGCTGGTTCGTATCTAAACCACTTATTTGTAGGAACGGATCCCAGGAATATCCTGTTAAGAAGTAGAGTTTTCCTGGCATGTCATAAAACACAGCAATTGAAACCAGATATATTGTTAGAGTTCCTTTGCTATGATAAGAGAGAATGAAGCATCACCTGTTCGTGGAAGACTATAGGTTATATGGTATTTGTCATCTTACTTTAAGCAACTGGATAAAAGTACTTCAAAAGGCAGTTTGTGGATCTATGAATCTACAAACTTTTTTGCTTGGAATGAGCAAAGTCAGAGAATAGAAAGAAATATAGCAATGTTGCAGAATGAAAAATTTCAACAAGCTGTAAATAAACTATTTTATTGGAATTTTGGTGCATTTGAGAAACTGGAAAGCACATTACATTCTCACTGTTTTGGTAGCTTTCTTTGTATACTATCTTTAGGGAAAAAAAAGAATATACTGTAAACCAATTCACTGATACCTACTGTTTTAAGACAGTTGCATTTGTAAGTACAAATATTTGGGGGTTCTGTATAGGGTTTTGCTTCTATATTTTTAAGGGTTTTTGTTTTTTAATCCCATGTCTTTCCTTTGCAGAAACTGCATTAACTGTGGGACCAAACAAACTGGTCAAGTTCGCAACCAAAAGTAATGAAACGCTATTAGCACCTAGGGAGATGTGTTTCTAATGAAATGAGGTGACTTCCCTTTGAAGTCAGCCTGACCCGTGGGTAATTGTTTTACATCAACTCTAAAACTAGGAGTAGCTTGCCTGTATACTACTCCATTAATACTGGGTATAATAGCCATGCTACGTGTTTTCAGTTAAACATATGTTATACCATTAAGTATGTGACTAATACTTCTAGGCCTGTAAAAGTCTCTTTCAAAAATACAGGTATTTCCTTCTTGATCTGGACATGAGTCAGGACATCAGAAATGTCCAAAATAAAAATCAGGATTTCAGGATTGAAAAGGATGGTTAGAGAAGTAGTACACCAAGGGAAATGCTCTTCACATATTTATCAGTTTCGTTATGTGTGTGGAGCCTTCCTTTCTCTGAACAGTCCCGTCGTCTGAAGAATAAAATAGTGATTAATTTGAAAATATTTTATCTTTTCTGCAATGCCTGCAGCTATTCTCTCATTTCTTTATATTTTAAACATAGATTTCATATCTTTGGTAAAATGAACAAATATGATATGGCTGTTATTAAAACTGCAATAGCAAGCAATTTTCCACAATGCTATTTTAATGATGGAAATGTGTTCTGCCTCAGAGGAATACTTTTTGTATGATAAATACATTTTTTCATTTCTGTATCCTTATGTTGATGAAACATCTCAAAACAAATCAATCTAGATAAAAATCTTGCATGTTGATAGTTTGATTTCATCTTTGACTGAAGAGGAAAATGAATGAAATATTGAAATTTCTGTTAGGATAAAAATATTAGTGTTAGATGTCAAACAACATCGAGCAATAACAACAAAATAACTTTCACCCTTCCTCTCCCTTTTTCTTTTATTTTCATTTTGCTAATTCTGAAATATATCCCTAGATCCTTCAACCTTTAAGGCATGAACCTAACAATATGTGCATGAGTCAATACCAAGTGAAGTGCCATTCTCAGGAATTTAAATATGTTTATGTGTAGTAGAGTGGAGGCTTATCTAGGAAATCTTACAGACATGGAAATATAAGTAAAAATTCTGAAGCAAAAATAAAAAATACTCAGGTAAGTTTTAGGCTTGGAAGTTATTAGGATGCTTTTAAACAGTAGTTTCCACTACTTTTGAAAAGGTTACCTTCTGTTTTCCCTCAAGATATCTGTCACAGCTTTTCAGTATTAAGTTTCCTTTGCAGAGTTTCAGTGCTCCTGCTGTTAGCTGGAATGTCCAGGAGTGAGGTTATGGCTGAACTTCTCACTGCTGATTTGACATACTTTGGACAGAAGAAATGTGAAGCTTTTCTCTTTGCAGACCATGCCACACAGCAGTGGTTGAGTCAGTATGAAACGAAGATGGGAAAAGGAAAAGCTAAATTAAACTTTTTTTTGCTGAACTCGGATTAAAAACAAAACAAATAAAATAACAAAAAAATGCATTTCAAAGCATTGATTTTTCATTACAAACATAATAAGCAAAGAAAAATCCTCAAATGGGTACATTGTCTTAAAAAAATCTTTTCAACACAACCTAGCATTATTTAAAGAGTGAATTTGAAAATGAACTTCATCTTCTTTATGAAGAAGAAAATATTGTGCCTCTTGAAAACAAATCCTTTTTTCCTAATTTTTGTAGTTAGATTTATAACTTTGTAAGGCAGGGGAACACTGTTTTAAAAAAGTTATTCTCCAGAAGTAAGATTTTCAAATGTAAATAAAGGAGATAGATAGATAGATAGATAGATAGATAGATAGATAGATAGATAGATAATGAAATATCAAATACATAATATAACATTATTATCATTAGTAATAGCAGTAGTAGTAGTAGTAGAGGCAGTACTATTGTCAGTTCCTCTGAATCTTTACAACAGAGCTACATGTCATAAGACAAGGTGATGTGCAGACGGAGCTCAAAAATTTCTAAAAAAAAGTCCCTGTTTATCTGCATTTACTAGACTACATTACTAGATTGCCAAGTTTGCTCAGTTGAAGAACACACAGAAAAGCAAATTAAACCAGATGAAATTTCCTTCTGCTTAAAAGAAGTGTTGCACCATCATTAGATAATATTTTTCCTAAAGCAAAAGCAGAGATGTAATTGCTCTTCCGTTCATAAAATTTTGAATTTTTGTAATATCAGTTCAGGTAAACTTACTGAAGAATCTCTAAAACCACCGGATACAAGAATATTTTTTCAGAATTCCTTATTTTTCATGAAACATTGTCTTGAGTTAACACAAACCTAACTTTCATACATATGGTATCACATGGAAATACTAATTGCTATTGTTCAGCAACCTTTACATCACTCTACCATATCTGCAAAATGAGAGCCGTTGCAGGGTTCGGCCTTGCTCCTAGGTGGCTATTCTGCCTTCCTGCAAGACAGATGCGGTTCCAGGGCTAAAATGAATTTGTGATGTCTCTGCAACCTGGTCATTTTGTGTGTGGAGATATTCTGAGTACGTGTTTCCAAGGTGTATATGCATTCAAACTATGCTAATCACTTCAGAAACAGCTTGAAGAGAGTAGATCTTCCTATGAAAGCCTGCTTTGTCCAGACTTGACTGTCCTCTGATAGTGAGAATGCATGAGAACTCCCTTAGGCTACAGGCAGGGAAAGGTGACCAATAAGTAAGTTCAGAAGTAGAATACACATTTTCCCTCTATCTTAGGTTAAGAGGCAGATCTCTGCTTCATATTTCTTATGCCAAACATAAATTTCTTTTTCTATAGCTGTTTCTAATTGGTTCTAAAATAGAAGAATGGCACTTCTTTTCTTCCTACCACACGCTGCAACTTAGAGATGGCTGAGGAAATTTTGCTTAACTTTCTGAAAAGTATTTCACCTTTCAAAAAGATAGAAACATAAACATTTCAACAATATTGAATATTTTCAACAAGAAGAGTGAAAGTTTTGGTAAACTGGTGGGTGAGTGAAAAGAGATTGTAGTGGTAAATGATTTATAACATAGAGGTTAAATTCTGTCAACCTGTGAATAATCCTGTGAAATCTCACTTAAATTGTCCCATCTGTATGCTAACAAGGCTGATTGCCACATATTTTAAATAAAAAGTGGCATACTCTGTACATTATTTCAATGTGTTTTTCAGCACAACTTAGTAAAAAGTATACCATCTAAAAATGAACTAATTTAAAAATATATGTCCAAGAAAAGGTGGTTTTGAAGCATTAGATTTGTCGCCTACCCAGGGAAAAGCAACCTAGAGTGAGAAAAGAAACTGAGAGTGAGAAATGCAGAGGTCAAATACAGTCTGACCTCTGGGTCAAAGAAAATGACAAAGGTAATTTAGAAATGATTTTTTTTTTAAGAAATACATATATATATATATATACATATATAAAGAGAGGTCTTAAATTCAGAAAGGTGAAAAAGCATCTTAAAATAGTAGTAAATGTATGGAACAGTGGAGATGGGGAAATGCTATGTTTCATGTACATATGCAGGGGTTTGCAACAACAGCAAAAAGAATCATTTTCAATTCCATATCTACAAGCAAATCTCAAATATGTCATTGTTCTGCCTCTGGTTATTTACCTTTGCAGTTTCTGTTCTGGGGTTATCCTTGTGATTATTTCTTACCTCCTCTGAGTTAGCTCCTGGGCTGAGCTGTAGAGGCAATGCTGAACTGATGATTTTGGTCAAATTAAGATTTGTTTAATGAACTAAGATTTGTATAAGATGAAGCATGGTTGCTTCAGGCAATTGTTTTGACTGATATTAGTCTTTTAGTCTAGCCTGAACTGTCACATTTGTGGGATGCCATAGCAAAAATCAAATAGTAAAGTACATTTGCAATTTGCCTTATTAATGCTACTCTAACCAGGTGAGTTTGTTTTGGTATTCACCCTGAAGGCCATATATTATCCACCAATCTCTCAAAATATATACACAGATAATTCATGCAGGATTGTCGCTGTTACTATACAAAGGTATTTTACTACAATTGCAAGGTTGCAATTGTAGGAAGTTNCAAAAATCAAATAGTAAAGTACATTTGCAATTTGTCTTATTAATGTTACTCTAACCAGGTGAGTTTGTTTTGGTATTCACCTTGATGGCCATATATTATCCACCAATCTCTCAAAATATATACACAGATAATTCATGCAGGATTGTCACTGTTACTATACAAAGGTATTTTACTGCCGGTTGGTAGGAAGTGCAAGGCTGCAACTATAGGAAGTTGCAAAAGCTGCACAGGGGTTTCAGTAATACTGATAATGAGGGAGAAATTTCTGAGGGTTCAAGGGCACTGACAAGACATGAAAGTCCAAGAGGGAATAAATATGCAACAGTGTAACACACGGAGCGACTACAGTGAATAAGATAGACGTGCAACTCATAAAATTCTAGTCAGAGTGAGACAGGATGCAAAGAAAGTTACAGCCAACAGCAGATGGCAAACTGTCGGCTTCAGGTATGCCAAGGCAAAGAAAACTCCCTGAGAAGATCAGCAAACCCTGACCTTCTCTGTGCAATTCCATTCCTGCTGCTGCTGCCAAAGGCTGGTGGGAGGATACAAACATATGTGTAGAAGGAGGCATTTCCCAGGAAAAAAAGTTCTTTCTCTGAATTTTTTCTGGCTTTCTTCTTCAGCCAGGGCCTAGAGATTCACACTCTCCCGCTCTCCAGCATCAGGATCTCTTCTTTCTTGGGAGCTCATGAAGACAGTAGGGATACTTGCATGTAAGATGCCAGTGACAGGGATGGACTAACACTGAGGCCAATAGAGCCATGGGAATAGCAAGTGAGATGGCAATAGGGACCACGTATTGCCAAGGACTAGATGAATGGTTACCAAGTGTGAGGAGCAGGATAGAAAGAGGAGGCATAAACTCATTCAGTTTCCCTGCAGCTTTCTGACCTCTTGCTACCTTTCTCCATTCCTCCTCCACACTTTTTATTCCTCCCTGGCTGCTCTCAGTCGTGACTGCATACCTCACTTCTGAGTTCATTTGCTCAGGGCACTGGGTGTGGTAGGCTCACGCCAAGCCCAAGCAGTTTTGTTCTTGCCCCTATTATCCCACATCGAGCAGACACCAGAACTTGTTTAGCTTTCATCTTGAGCATTTTCCTGCGCACTGTTCTAGTTAATACTCTGAAGGGCAACAACAGATTTTCCCCTCAGGGAAAAAAGTGTGAGCAAGTACTATCTAGTTCCTAGAACACAGCACCTTTGTGTGGCTCAGCTTCTCTTTTGCTGTCTGTCTCGTAATTGTTGCTTTCACCTGTGCTGCCGCCTTGTTGCTTTGTGAATACCCAGGGTAAGACACCTTGGTGTTTATCACTCCCTTCAGGGTACAATAGCCTATTGTCTCTGCCCAGCACATCAGCTACCTGACACCTTGCAAAACATGGCTTCAGATACCTTATCATAGCTCTTGGGTGCCCTCCAAGCAGCCCACTCCAGTAGAAAAGCAACAAGCAGGACACATAAACAGGCAGATAATGCCATTCTGAAATGTCAGGATCGGAAGAAGCAGCAACCTGAGAACACTGCGCAAATACACCGGTCCTGATCTTAGCAATCAAATTGCCATGCAAACCAATCATAAAAGGCAGCAGTCCAAGTCGTAGTTGTGAAAGAGATCGTAAAGAGTTGGCATTAGACTCGGAGTCCTGCTGGGACTGAAATCAAAGACAGTTGCAGAGTATTAGGATTCAAATGCTCTATGTGAGCAGACAGAGACAAGATTTAGACTGGGGGGTCTAATCCAGTGTACAGAGCAGGATGAAGAGATAGTAGAGACCAGGTTATTGTACAGCACACTGAAATCAGGAAGAAGGTAGAAACAAGTCCTATATTAACAAAAGCAATACAAACAAGGAGTCAAGAGAAAGTCAGTTAAGACAAGAGTCCTACAGCCTAGCTATCCTGTATAGAACAAACAAGTATTTGCCCACAGCCTCAAAGATGATGGACAGTGCTGGAATCAGAGCATACTTTGAACAGCAGCTGCAGCTTTGTTAACAGTGTAAATGCTTCTTTGTCAAAGTAGTGAAGGTGAGAAGCATTCAGTGGGAGAGGCATGAAAATAGGGGTTCCACACAGATTTCAAGCTTCATGACAAAACCTGAACTAGGCTTATCTACATTACAAATTGAATTAAAATAACATCTATACTCATTCATACATTGCACCACCAGAAAGATGGGCTTTACAGTCAGTTTCCTTATTTCTGTTTCAATTTCCACAGATTGTTCCTCAGAATTACACTGAGATTGAATTAATTCTAAATATCAGTTGAGAATATGCAATATAATTGCAACATTGTAATTTATGTAAAACATCACAAAAATAAGTCATACTTTAAAAATCATGCTCACTTTAATGAATGTATCCAACACCAAGTAGGAACCATATGTAAAAACAACAATGCAGAGTTGTCTTCAACAAGACTTCTCTGAGCTGCTCTAATCATAAAAACATTTCTAACAATAGTGAAGGCTTCTTTAAATAAGAAGTACTATCTGGTTAGAAAAGAATATGCATGCAAAATTGTATCTCAAAACCTTTTGAATGCATCTCAAAATCTTTTGAATAAGCACTCACATCTAATATTCTGGTTCAGTCTAGAGATAGACTCTGGTTCCTTTCTCTCAGTAAGTTTTTTTTTTATGGTTTGGAATCTTGTTTCATTTTAGTGTTAAACATAAGGATAAGCAAAAACACACTGGAGGAGGTTTTCAAAGAGTGGAATGTCATCTGGAACATATCTTCAAATCATTGAAATGTATATTTGTGAATCTCTTAGGATCAAAAGAAAATCTCTCATATGCGCATTTGAACACTAGATAGTAATACATAGAATCTAGGATTACCATAATTTATATGGATTAACATAGTTTTCAGGGAATTTCTAAAGTGCTGACCCTGAAACAAATGTTCCACACAATCTTACATTCATCACCTTAAGTCTCCATAAAACAGACAAAAATAAAAGATAAAGTAAGATATTTTCAGCTGGCATAGCAAAGATAAAGAAAATGACAACATGTGTTTGTTTTTCCCCAACACTAAGACCGATCATCAAATAAGCTTACTTTTCAATAATGTACTCGAACTTCTGTCTGAATATGGGAACCACAGAATCATAATTTTTAAAAGTTTTTATGTTAAAAATCATTAAAATAATCTTTTCTGAGATATATACAACATAGATAATAAAACCTCATCCTATTTCTTTCCTTCATGCTAATAATATACTTCATAAAAAAAAAATACGTAAACTTCATTGTTCTATAAAACTTTTTAATTCTTTTTCAAATCTTTTTTTTAATAAACACAAATCATTTTGCCTCTAAAATAGTGAGTTTGAATTTGCAGAAGTAAGCTTTTTGACAGGCAGTATAATTTCTGGTGTGGGGCATGGCACCTGATTAGGAGTTGTAGTTTTTTAGGAGTTTTAGGTTTTCTCCTTCTCCTTGTGGTCATGAATGGCATCACTATTAGGATCCAGTTTAACAATTTACTGTGTGGTGGTACAGAACCTCTTTTGCCAACTGGACTAGAGTGACTATCTTCATAGACATGAGAAGAAAAGCTACAGCTCTACCAATGCAGATTTCAAAAATCTATGAATCAGAACACTGAAACCTTATGTGGCCCACGTAGAAATCATATCATAGTTGTTAGAATGTTTGTATTTGCTTTCTGGAAAATTGTGACAGTGAAAATTGATGACTTGTGTGAGTGGGTGGAAATTGTTGAAAATTTCAAATTAATGAGATTCTAAACAAACATTCTTACCTTAGAGAGAGCTAAGGTGAGATGGCATGTCTGTGTTTATTCTAATAATGTTCAGATCTGTTTATACAGTGAATTGCAAGTCCAGCAGTTGTGGTCTGCTGTGTAGATATATTTATATATGGTCATCCTAGTGGTAGTCTCTTTATTGAAAGGAGCACAGTGCTCCGTTTCTGTGCTTTATGTAAGAGTTAACAAAAAAAAAAAAAAAAAAAAGACATCTATCAGTCATGATTTGTCCTGATTTCAGGTTGAGAATGTAAACCAAATGTAATGAATTTAGGACAGAATTTTCTACTCTGACATTTGCTTTTTCATAGGGAAACAGTATATAATATTTGTTATTGGTTTTTGTTTGTTTGTTTTTTTAAATGGCCTCATATTGAATAAGAGATTAGAATCTAAGGAATCCCCCAAAATCTACAAGTTTAGAACATACACAAAAAAATCATTCAGACAATATTGGTAACATCACCCTTAATATGGTATGTATTTCAGAGTCTTTTGCCAGAGGTTTCTGTCAGAACTCTACTATAGCCTTGTAGGTCTTGAAACAGCCTGCAGCTGTTTTAAGGCAAAACTAGCTGTAGCTGACCCTACAGCTAGCAGTTAACTTGAGGATGATAAGACAGGTGGTCTCTACAGATAGATGGCCCCCAATCAGGTGCATATCATCATGAATACTACAGATTATACATTCTAAAATATATATTTTTTTTTATCAAGTCTGCACATCAAGTAAGGATTTATAGGAGGCAACATCCCATTCTGATTTCGTTAGTATTCTCAAAAGTTCCCAATCCTTCCATTCTTTGCAATTTCATTTATTTTCATCCCACAACTTCTGGTTAAATTGCAAGAGCAAAAAAAAATTTGCTAATAGAAACTAATTTATTTTTCCAGCTAGCTTTCTCAGTCAAGCTTTTGCTACAGGGACTCTCAATTTCCCTTCTAAGTGAGGCTCTCTGATAGCCTGCAGTAAAAGTTAACCACTGCTTCACAGAGACACTATTTTTAAGGAGTTGTTATCTCCAGTTTCTGTATAAAGTAGCATAACCAGACCAATTTCTGATTCCATCAGCAATATTTTGTAGTCCTTCGTTCCTGCAGCGGCTGTGTTTCTCTTTGGAAATTATAGTAAGAGCTATTGAAGTGCCTATTCTAGCAGTCATGTTCTGACAGTTGTGCTATGTGTGGAGGCAACACTTCTGAAATGCTGTCTGCTGTATATCAAGATATATATGAAATTCTCCTGTCTTTTGGGCTAATTTGGAAAGCAACGAGAATCTTCAAATATTTGGATCCAGCTGTCACTATTCACACAGGGTGACCTCAGTCTGATAGGCAGAGTTATATTAAGAGCTGCTTTGAGCTAGCTCCAAATGAAATGGTATGTCTACATGATATAACAAGTCAGTCTTTGTGGAAAGGGAGACTTTTTTTTTTCTTAGGCTAAGCAGTAGAGCTGGAAAATATAGAACAGTTTTCAAGCAAGCAAGAAGTTTCTGTTAATAGAATCAGCAAATCTCAAAGTAAAATATGGGCTGATAAAAGTTGCTCTGAACTTAATAATATATGTTAATTGATCAAATGATGAGATAAGCTTTTGTAAAGCAGGGAATATTTCAAATGAGGAGAGATGTTAAGTTGTTTCTCCATCAGTCAGAAAGGAAAGGGAAGGATGACTTTTGGCTTGTGAATCTCCAGAATTCACAGAACCAAGAGATTACTGGCATGGAAGTAGAAGAAAAAAGATAATGCCTTAAAACAAAACAAAACAAAAAAACACATACTTCTACCAAATCCCTGATTTTAATTTTTTTATTGACCTATTGATTCCAGAGGTCAATCAGTCTTTATTTAAGTATGTTTGATTTACAATACAGTAATCAATAGCTTGGAATGTGGCTTTAATGAGACTTTAACTGTCAGAAATACTTTGTTTTGAACTAAATTGTAAGGATGTAAGCTGTAATGGCTTGACTGGTAGTCCCTACAGATGTTGAATAGTAGCAGCGTAAGTTGTTCATTGCCATCATCATTACAGCTAAAGTTTTTGATAAGACCTAGTGTACAAACATGCACATGAGAATAATATATCTATGTTAAGGCCATTATTAATATGTTGGGTGATATTCAGTCCTGACTTTCCGGGCTGGAACTGAGTTTCTCTGGCAAAGCTTGCTCTTTAATAAATGGTGATAGACCATGTAAGAGGAGGCAACTTTAAGCTCTACAGAAAACAGAGTAAGAGTCAGGCCTGAATTCACCTTCTCTGATGCATTTTCACTTGGCTGCAGGAATTGTACAAACACATGCTTGTCATCACATCTATCTCAAGGATTTTATAAGCTCTAACTAATGAAATTAGTTACCAGAGTTACTTCATCTATTACATATCTCTATGCAGTGATGAATCTACTGCTTTTCCTATGATTTATTTGAGTTTGAACTGCTTGCTTGGTGTTATATAACTTTCATGGATCTCATAGGTAAACTCATCTGCAGTGAAGTGAAGGCTTGTCTTTCTCTCTTGGATCATTGGGAAGCTTCTGCATGGTTATACTTTCCTTTTCAGACACACCTATATTTCTTAAGAAGTTATGCAACAATTTTCCTATTTTCTGAATTAATGGAGCAGCAAATTCTTTACGAACTGTAATAGTAAGACCAACTATGTGATCTTCACCTAGAGGATTCAATTAATCCATTTATGTTTATATTTTGCATCTTGATGAGCTATTTCAGGCTCCAGTCCTGAAACATAATTCATTCGTCAGCTTCCCGAAAAACCCCTCTTTGAGACAGAGTGCACTGAAAGCAGAGTGACAAACAGATCATGTCTCATCATCATCACATGAAATGTGTTTTCTCATTTTCATTTTCTTCCACTGAAACATTCAGAAAGATTTAGGTTAAGGAGTAAGCTCAGATGTAGGATACCTGTCTGCGTTTCAACTATAATGCTGCAACTGTTGAGCTTTTTGATATTCACCCTTCCTTCATTGTCAAGATGTAAGAGATTTTAAGACTGAAATTTTCAAATGGGGCTTCCACACAGTTATGTGCGAAACACTGCTACCGTCTTTCACTGGGGTTTCCTATATTGGTGATAATGGGTACATTGACAACAAGGTCGGATTTGACAAAGGTTATACTGCCATACTGATTATGAATACTCTAATAACTAGCTTAATCACTTTCTGTGATATTGAAAGACACTTTAATATATAATTTGTCAGTGCTGCCTTTCATTAGTCCTTGCCTATTTGAGTAACTAGATATATCTATTGTTACAAAAGTAGGCATGTATCAAGATTTTCAGATATGTAAAATCTATCAGACACCTGAATGCAAATTCGCAAATTCTCCAACAGTGATGCCACTCTTAGAGCTAATGTTTCTAACCCACTCTTCCTTCCTAAGCCCTAAGGACTGACCACTA
The DNA here is from genome assembly GCA_013389825.1 of Crypturellus undulatus. Taxonomy (NCBI): domain Eukaryota; kingdom Metazoa; phylum Chordata; class Aves; order Tinamiformes; family Tinamidae; genus Crypturellus; species Crypturellus undulatus. Next base: position 299,053 of record VWPW01013586.1, on the reverse strand, counting down.
GTGACACTGGTAGGTAACTTTTTTTTTTTTTTTTCAAATAGTGTTATTAAATACCTGAAATCATACACTGATGGCAGCTTGTGTAGGTATGTGAACTATTTTAGCCATTATTGTTTTCATCCCTTTCTTGTTTGGGCATAAATGTTCCTTCAGTTGATCAAAACAACTGTGGATTAACTCACGACTTATTAAAACTGCCACACAATAACCCTTCATGCTGTGACCATTCGATAGAACCACTTTTTTAAAAAATTTAAACCCTTTGTGTGTTTCACCTGCTGTAATATTTCTCATTTGGTGTGTTGATTTAGAACTTGACCTATAACAGTGGGAAGCCTAATGGGACTTTCATAAGATGGCAAGCAAAGAAGATGAGTGCAAAATTGAACTGACAAGATTTAAGTTGATAATGTTCTTGTATGCACTAGCGACAGCTGGTTTGAAGAGCTGTGCTGAAAAGAAGCAGTTTCCAAGCTAGAAACTGTTTGATAATTGAGATTTTTTTTTCTCTTTTCTGCATCTACCTTTGAAGCAGATAACATTCTCCAGAACAATAAAATACATTTTCTTTGACATTGTTACTAGAAATGAAGGCTAGGAAAGTGTACTGTAGATATTCTGATGGATTCTGTAAAGAATTTGGAATAAGTTTCCTGGAAAAGGTAGAGTAAAATACTAATTGAGTTTGTTATTGATCATACCAAAACATTTACTTAAGTCTGATTGATTGATAGAAAAGGAAAAGAATCTGAAAGAAGCATCATCTATGAGAATTTCTAATTTTCAAATATCTTTTAAAAATTTTTGTTCACAGTATGTCTGTATATATGTTCTAGTTCTATAAAGATCCTTTTCATATGTAGATAAATAATATGGCTATCATAGACTGTGCATGCACACAGAATTTCATTTTTCCTTACATTGATGGCTGTTGTCCCAGAGATTTTTTGGGACAGCTGTTGAATGTGGAGAGTTAGTAAAGTAATTCATGTTTTCTTAGAAAATGAGGGTCAAGGTTTAGCATCTCCCCTTCCATAAAGTCTGATGTCTGTTTTACTGAGGGAAATTTTACTCCATAATACAATTTTCTAATCAGGGTTTTGATGTCTAATGTATAGTCACAAAAAAAAATAAAATAAAATAAATCTGAAGAAATAATGTTTCTTCAAACATTTTATATACAGGTTACCCAGGTAAACCTCATCATGGACTCTAATACGAATATAAATATATTCTGTGTAAAGAAAGTCTTATAACAGATTAAGTTTATGAGACCCATATTTTTTGTCAATGTCTCCTTAGCTCTACAATTCTACATAACTAGCTAGCTGTTCATTTCAAATTCTTTATCTTTTTTTTCCAGCAATTCACTCTATATATTTATGCTGTGCAAAAAATTCTGACTCATTTCCATGTTTCTGCATATCTATCTCATCTCATGTATAAATATATTATAAAAGAAGGAAGCTTACCTTACTTTTGATTGTGTGCTGATTTGATACTTAACGCATGTATTTATCAAGGTTCTGTGCTCCCTGAAGGCCATCACATTGCTCAGGTGTGTCAGAAGTCAAGATTCAAAAGTGTCAAAGTGTAATCTCTTTCCAGGGGTAGGAATTAACCTTGAAGTATCATAGAAACGATAACTGAGTTCCCCAAAGAGAAGACCGCCTTTTTAATTCTGCTCTGTTCTTCCCTTGACAGTGTATAAGGAACAATTCCTTTGTTGCCTGAAAGCAGAATGCATTGTTCACACACTGTACATAAAAACAGCTGAAAAGGAAGAGGAAAAAGACAAACTGATAAAAAGATTGTGGTAGTTCTTGTGGCATATTTGGGGATAGCATCTTTAACTGTTCATTTAAAATTAATTTATATAGGAAGGCTGAACTTAACCAACCATGACCCAGTCTTTTCAGCAAGTCCTCTGAGCTCTGTGTTTCTCATACTGTGAAATGTAACTTGCATTATAATAATTGATTAATAAGATGGAGTGTATACAAGAAGGTGAGAGAAAGAAAGAAATGTTCCCATGAACATTTGGTTGCAAGTCATTGCACAGTTAAAAAGAAAACATTTAAACAACTCCTCCAAGGACAGTAAATTATATAAAAGTATGCTAAATAGCTGAAATATTTTCCTTAACTGTTGTTATGGGATTTTTTTGTTGCATTCTCATCAAACACAGAGACAGAATGAATGTATCTAAATGTCCACTGTGTCTATTTTTTACGCATTCCAAAGACCAATGCTCACAATTATTGGGCATATTGAATTTCTTCAGGATATGTCTTCTATTTTTAGAATTTGCAGTAAGCATAGAGATAAATGTTGCTAGCAATGAAGACTGTGAACTAAACTACTGTATATCAGATTAAACATGCCTCCACTATGATGGATGACTTCCTTTCAGCTACAAACTTCTGAGACTGTTCTATTTATTTCATTTCTATCTCACTTTAATCCACACTTTAAGGAGCCAAATGTATATTCAAAATTGTGACTGTGCTGTGTTCCTGTCAGATTCCTTTACTTTTTTATTGATGTTATTTAGAGGTTCTCCATGATAAAATTTATAATTTAAGAGTGTGTACAAGTTAATTTTGCATCCTGTATGGACAATACATGAGTAAAAAACATGTTTCAGTAGCTAATAGCCATATATGTTTATATTCATCTGGTTAAGGATATCTGTCACTTTAAGTAAATTTCAGTGGTCAGAATAGGTCATCAGATTTTGTAAAGTACATGCCAATTTCCTGCAACTGCTGCTATCTTAAAAGCAAGCAAGAGAGAGCCTGCATATGTTTTAATATCTTTCTTCTCCCTCCAAATTTGACCTATATCTGGAATCATTATTCACATACGCCTGAAGAGCCATGGCTTTCACAATCAGTAGTAACTGTTTTTCAAGGTAAATCCTTTAAATCTACTGCCAGAATGACACTTGCACAAAAGAAATCCCTGTTATCTTCAAATGGCTGTCCTATATCACACACAGTCTTGAGTACCTGCCAAAATCAAAATACTTCCCTTCTGTACTTATGTTTGATAGTATTTGGAGAAGATACTATCATAAGCACTGGAACTCAGTCTTTACCATCTCGCCATTCCCATATGTAAAATCACCAATAAAACCTAAACAAAGAGGTCTACTTAGCAGCCTAGTTCAGATCCCAAGTCACTGGCCCGCTGATTTGGTCTTATAATCATATTAAAAAGCTTTATAGGATTTGCATTTAAGAAAACTGTAAGGAGATTAACTACTGCTTCTTAAGCCTCTAAAAAGTAATGTAAAAGCAATTACTTTATTGTTGTTCATGCCAGGCCATGTAATAGCAGGCATGTCAAAAATCAAATGAACATCCACTCCACTTCTCCATTACACTTTCCCACTACCATTTTTTTATTTCAGACACATGGAAGTGGCCATGAAATATGGGTTAATATCAGCTAATTTTTAACAAGGGGACATTTTTGGCATTCATTGTTAATTAGACATAAAGCCTTTGTAGGATCACAGTGGCCTTTTGTATTTCACTGAAAACTGCTGAAAATTCTGCAAATAATGAATAGAGGTCAAATGTTTTCTCCTTGCAGATAAACAGTCATGGATTTATCATTTGATAATCAATGCATAGCTCAGTGGGAAGAGTTCAGTGTGTCTGTATCTAGCACAGTGTTTACATGGTACTATGTTTTATAAGTCACTTTAGACAGCTCACCATAAAGAATCAGATGAGATTTTACTTCCAGATTTTTGAGAATATTGTTAAAATTATTTATGGACTTTTACTTAGTGCTGTGGCTGTGAATGTGTAAATATGCACACACCCTGCCCCATTCATATTTTTGTTATGTCTAATGACTTGGTTCTTCCATGTTTTATTCAGAATACAGGGTATTTTACAGTGGCCTACTATGCATTTACAGAGAACCCAGACTAAAGTCCTACTGGCTAGGAGTGCACTCAGCCATGGTAAGAACTGGTTAAGCTGAGCTCTACTGCCTTCCTTTTCCTCCTGGCTTCAGATTATGTCCCACGTCAGGGTCAGCCCTGCACGGCAGGTCACGCACATGCAATGAACCATGCTGCAGGTCTGCAGCAAGGATACTTCCTCCAGCTGCTGCAAAGCAGCGTTCTGTTTCATTTGTTGGAAGAGGATATACGGGTCTGTGAAAGGCCCATTTTTGTGATGAGTGGTAGAGGGTAGAGGGATGGTAGAGAATAAACCTAACAAATCCAAACCTGCAGTTGGTATCATACCACTAAATTATATCATGTTTTTCATAATCAAATGTCAGTCCAAATTTGGTGACTTAATCAGGTCAACAAGAAGGCTAATCAGTTATCAGGGAGCCTAATTCTTAGTGAAGAACATATATGCTAACCAGTAAGGGATTCATGCTATGCTTTTTTTTCTAATTTCATTTTCAGCCCAAAATGTACACTTGGAAAAGAATCATTTCAACTAATAGTTTGATTAAGATGAGATAGATCAATAAGCATAGCTATCCCAACTCTTCAAAGATGTCTGAATCATAATTAAAATCTGTCCTGACCAGTGAAAACTGATTTTTAGAAGAGGTCCATCAACAGAAATCCTAAATCAAGTCACCCTGATCCATCTCTGTTTATTCACACACATTTTTTATTCAAGAGATGTACTGCAACATTGCAGATCATTGCAGTAGTTTAAAATCACTGGGACACATGCTGGGAATTAATATGATAAACTTTCTTTATGGATGCATTGATGACATGTCATGCAATGTTTTAATACCCTGCTATTATCATTTTGTAACAGTACATAGATAAACATAGGTAAGATAATTGTTGGAAACGGGAACATAATGCCTCTTCACTACAGTCAGATCATAATATGATGTAAATACATCCATTAGTAGTATCCATTTCATCAACAAAGTAGTATATAGTTTTAAAGGTTTAAAATCCTTGCAATTCTTGCACCGATACACTCCACTAGGATGAATACAGGCTATATTAAAAGGGAAATAAATTACATTATCATCCTTGCACTACATACAACTAATTAGCATCATTATGCAATCCTGAGGTAAATTAGAGCCATAAAATACACATTTCTTCAGGAAGTTCACATTCCTGTCTATTTCAAAACACTTTTGTCTTCCAATGTAGAAAAAAATTATTAACTGATGCTGGCTGATTCCAAATCAGGCAAGCTTTTGTCTGGAAAAACAATAAAGATAACCACAAAAGTCTAGGAGAATAAATCCTGACGTAGAAATATTTCCTGGAAAGTTCATTTTGGAAAAAAGAGGATGTGCTCTGGTCTTATATAGGGCAATAAATTTTACTATATTGAAATGTGGAGGAATGATTGAGTTCTGCGGTCACTTCTAAGCAGGGTCAGAGGTTCTTTCCTTCTCCATCCCCACCCTGACAGTTGCACCGTCATTCCTTAAGTAGTGATGGAGGCTTCTCGAGCTCTTTTAAACAAACATCTCAATGTTCTTTCATCTGCACACTGGAAAGAGGAGGTAAGAAGTACGTAAGAAATCCTAGGAAGGTAGAGAAACAAACTGCCTCTTCTTCATTTGCTTAAATCAAAATATCCAAATAACAAAGCCTTGATTAGGGAGAGATTCATAGAACAGGTTCCTTCTGCCATAGGTCAGGAATGTGACTGTCTGCGTTTAAGATAAACCCCGGCAAAATCTGAACACAACTTTGATGCACGGTCAGATAGAAATCAAATTGTATCCTTTTTGCAGCTATTCTTCAAATACTTATCTGATGAGAAAACTCACTGAAATTTCCCATTCAAGCCATTAAGTGTCATAACAGTCCAAATGCCTCAGAATGATATCTCAGAAAACCTCTTTTATTAAAAAAAAAGCAAATGTTTTTTTTAAAAATGTCCAGTTTCTCAGCTTTTAGTCATCTACCGACTTATCACATCTTGACTAATCCTCTGTAAAATTGTCTTCCTGGTTTCCTCCTACCTCCTTCCTGATTGGAAAGTTAAATTCTTCCAGACAGGAAACAGAAGCAATATCTCATGTGACATACACAAAAATTAATGAATACAGCCAATGCTTTGAAAAATGAGCAACAACAAAAACTTAGTCTAAGACTATGTACATTCTTTTCCTGTAAATGATTCCCCATTTCTAGCGTATTTCTATGAAAGATAGTACAGAAAGATATGAAAGATGTGTATGGTATCTGCTTAGAGAAGAGCATGCTGCTGGAGTGGCACATGTCATGACAGACGCTTTTCTTCTGAGCTCATTACTTCACATTGCTTCCAGTTTCTGCTTCCCAGTATAATGGTGAAATGTGATTAAAACAGAAACAATGGTTAAAATGTCAGAATGTGCTATCCATGAACTGTCCATTGCATTGCTATCATCTACTCAGGTAGGTGCATACAGTTTTGGAGGGAAAACGGTAGCTCAGTGAAGCCAATGTCATTATCCATTTAAAAGCTGGCTATCATGCCTTGTTACTTACTCCATGTGAGAGTTTGTAAGCATAAATATAGAGAAAGTGAGTGTGTCTGTGTTTTTATGTGGACATGTGCATGCCTGTGTGTGCAATATACAGTTTGCAATCCTCAAAAGGCTTATTTTTAGAGGGGTGGGTGACACTTCACATAGCAGCACAGCTTGCCTCCTTAGAAAATTGTTTGCAATGCTATTATTAAACACTGACTGATGTCTCCTATCTGCAGTATAAAACATTCATGAAAATTTCATAAGTCCCTTTTTGCAACAGCCGTACTAAGCAGATTCCATGCAACTGCATTATGGCTGCATTTGCAATTTTATAGTTAAAAATATATTAGCACTTTAATTATTAATCCTAATATGCAGAGGTTTATGGCACTCTGATAAAATAGTCTCCAGAACAGGCAAGTTCTCAGTGAGAAAAGGGAAAATATGATGTCTAGAATAGAAATAATGACTTTTTTTTCCTTTGAAGAATGCAGCTATTCTTCAGTCAAAACTGAATTCATGCAATTTCTATGATTTTTCTCATAATAAATAGACTGACTTACCCCCCTCCCACCATTACTCCTCCTCTCGAGTCATATTCACTAGGGGAAGGACAACACAAAATTCGATCACCTATGGGAGAAGCCAGGGCTGTTTAACTTATGACTTCAAACAAAGAAATATGCAGTCTGCCTTACTTTCTGAACAGTGGAGTTCCTCTACTTCTTTATCAATATCTTTATCTCTGCAGGTAAAGGCTAGGATATGGTGGAACAGCATTACCTTGAAGACTCACAATGGTGACCTGATCTTTCAGTCTGGTGACTAAAAGGCAGGGAAAAAAAAAACACTTTGTTCATTGCACTTAGTAAAAAAAAACCTTAGATCTTGGTCTGCTAAACCTATGAGTAATTTAGGCATGAATGGAGCCTTGACAGTGCAAGCCAACATAACAGAGGCTCTTCCTGCTTCCATCAGCAATAAGTAGTCATCAGCAAACCAGATGATTCTACCATGTGATTGCATGTTTTCATATGCACGGCTGTTATCTGGAAGTGAAAACAACTGTCTAATCATTGCTTGGATGTCAGTAGCCCTAAGAGGCCTTTGCTTTGCACAGTGTCTTTGAAGATAAGCACAGTTACATGTAGATACACCAATAATCACCTTTTTTTTTTTGATAGAGACAGAAACCAGTGTCTTGATATCACTGTCTACTACTGCTGCTCCTCTTTCAACATTATTTTATATTTTTCTCTCTGTGTGTACCTGATATCATTTGCCTTACTTTTAGACTACAGTTGTTTTAGGATATACTCTCTTCTTGTTAACTATTCTTAGAGACTTACATCTATACTCTTCAGTCCTCAAACTGAAGGATGCAGCAGTTCACTATCTGTACAACTCAAATTTCTTCCCCCATCTTTAGGAACTGTCACTAGGAAGTATCCATAGCTTACACCACCAGGCTTAGCCAATGCCTTGGTGATCACTACATGATACAGGTCAAAATTCCATGAAAGAGAGTGATTGGGAGACTAAATAATTGTACAACCACATGCCTATTTAGGCACAGTTTTGGGTGCTTCTACAGTACAGTGGGATCCTGATAAACATTTGAACTTCTCTAGACTGTGATGAAGTATTACTGAGGTTTGTACGAAACCATAGTCTCTAATAAGTTGGAAACATCTACTACTTTATCAGTAAGTCTACTTTACCATGTATCAGTAAGAAAGATGTCCCTATTATGCAAAAGGCAAATCAGATAATCCCAGTTTAGTTTTCCAGTGATTCCAGACAAAGTCCTGTCCCATATCTACAATCCAGAGATTAATATATCTTCTTGTGTTCACATTACACATTAGGACACAGCCTGTGACACTATCTATAAAGTTTTCTTCTGTATCCTCCCCAGCTGTTTCTAACTTCATTTCTGCTATGGGCAAGATCTTAGTATCTCTGTTTTTTTTTTCTTTCTTTCTCTACCATGGAAAAAAATATATATTCCCTAATTTAAGTTAAATGCCAGTTAGGCAAATTGGCATCACTTTCCCAAAGATACTCAAGAGAATTCCATCAACTCTATGAAGTTCTTTAATCCCTTTAAATCATTCAAAGATAATCATCGTGTATAATTCAGATATGAATGTGAACTTGGGATCTTTATTCTAATTCTCACATTCAGAATGCTCACATTCTCTATTCACTAGTCTTGGATGGAATTTTAATCAAGACAAGTGAGAAATTAAGCAATTATATAGGCCAGTCTCTCCAAATCAGATGTTAAGTAGAAGAAAACAAGTTGCTTTTTTTCTTTTTTTTTTTTTTAATAAACAACTTAGTGAACAATTAATGCGACTTGGCAAAAGTTATGTGAAGTCTATTTCTTATTGGAACTTGTAAACCAAATGGAGTTAAAAAAGGACACTTTTAAAAGATACATGTCAATCAGCATTATAGCTCTCTGATCAATATTTTGCAGGTCCAATCAAAAGACTGCAGTGGTTGTTTCCACTTCCCTGTGTATATGCTTTAGATTAAATTTTAGACATTAGGATTAAACTTATTATAAACATTTGGTCAATTTATCTAAAAATATTGAAATTTCAATTAATACAACAATGATACCAGTAAGATGGTACAAATGCAGACTGTTAATCAGAATTGTAAGAATGCTTAAATTTATTCAGATTAATACTCATACAAATTTTATGTGAATTTATAGATTTTGCTTTCACACTATATTTTAGTTATGCCTTCAAGTGTTCCTCATTTTACTGACACATACTGTAAAAAATCGTAACACAAATTCAGCAATTTGTGTTAAAACCATGTACTTTTGTACTCAGCAACAGACATTCTGCAACTTCTTACACAATCTCCTAAAGAAGGAAAAGAAATACAGTGATTTATCACCCAGTCAAAACTAAGCTGTACACTTTGAGAACAGAATATTTATGAACTTTTCACTGTCTAGATCCTCATCCTGTACAGAATTCAATAAAAATACACCGCCTTACATCTACTTAGAATCTATCCTCAGTAGAGGAAATCTTTTCAAAGGTATTTTGCAAGCAATAAAGAGACAAGCGTTGAATTTTTCATTTTGAATATTCAGTCAGATTAGTATTAATGTGCCTATCATACATGTCTAATATGATGGAGCTGATATAATTGTTTTAGTTCCACTAGTCTTACCATTTCCTGCTCAAAAGTAGTACCATCCAAAGCAATAACTTTCTTTCTGAATACAAAAAAGGCTGTACAACATGGTAAGGAAACATGTTGTGTTAAACTAAAAGTCTCAAAAGACCGGGAATTAGGAGTAAGAGTAAAAAATAGGAAAGAATAAAGCAATGCTTCTAATTAATTAATTTTGAAATTACTTGACATGATTTAGGCCAGCAGCAATTTGGTGGCTACTTTTTCTGTTTAGTGTCTAAATCTCTATTCAGACATCAGTAATATTTTAACTGTGTTGAAGGGTCACACATATAATTATATCTATTTTAAATAGTCAACTATAGGCATTTCAGATTTCATTTTTTTTAATGCTCTGCATGTTCATAAACAGACTAAGGACCAGTTGAAACACTGTATATCTAATACATTGTGCTATTCAGAAGTAGTTTGGTCCTGAAACACACATTGAATGCAAGCAGACACTCAAGGGCAAGTATCAGTCTCATTTATAACATATTGCTCACAAAACTCTCTTACTAAAAAGCAGGGAAAAATTTACAGCAAAATGCATTCACTTCTGGAGGACCAGAGAAAAAAATAGACCAAGGTAGTCAAAACTCTAACATTTCTCTAAATTGTATAAACATCTTTTTTCTAAAACTTACGAGGTAGGGAGGAAATCAAATGAAACTCTGTCTCTTTCAAAAAGGGAAATTATCCCTGACATATGTCAAAATTCCATCCCAAGAAATATAGCGGATGGATTATAAGAGAAACGATCTCTACACTTTTGCAGCCAATTGGTGTTGGCTGCAGCTCAGGTATGTGACAGGAGGTCACAAACTTGAATTCCCTTGCTAAAGTGCTGACTTGATAGAAAAATCTGAACTTCAGTTATGGCTACAGTTATGGCCAAATCGCTTCCTCCAGGTAACAGTCATTTATCTATTCGCACACTCTAGAAAACATCTCTTCTGAAAAGATTTGCATTTGTGTCAAAATCACTACAAACCACAGACAAGGGACATCAGTTAATAGAATGATTTATGTTGAAAATGTTCCCTAGAAGAGCATTGATATGAAAGCTTCATTATTTTATTTTTCCAGTACATATTTCAGCACACTAATTCTAATTCCCATGAAAGCAATCCTTATTTACAATAAAATTGTTCCATGGATATAAAAATTCCACACAAGAATATCTTTCCTTGTTCTTTTATAAAATATCCTGGAGAAGAGTACCTGACCATAACTTAAATATAGTGCCTTTAAACAATCCAACTTCTTACAGGACTTTGTTTTCACAACTGATTTAGTAATGAACAGTCTGGATGCTTTGTGGATAGGAATGTATAATATTTTCTTTTGTTGGAAAGTATATTTTATAAAGATCAAATGTCTGGACTGGAGGCAGTAACAGAGGAAAAGAAAAGCAAAATGTCATCGGGAAGGGTCTGGCTAAAGGGTTTGATTTGCTTCCTTTTCTTCTTTTTATATTAAATAAAGTCTAAAACATGTGTTAAGTAGAGTTTGTTGTGAAGCCAGCTTTTACAGGCTAGGTTGTAAGTCCCATTTGCTACTACATTAATGATAACATGAATATGGAGTGACTGGCAACAAATTTTTATATCCAGAAATTTAGAAAATTTGGAGCATTTACAAATCAATGTATCTTTCAAGAGGATTATCTCATAGGAGGTTCTTCAAAGTAGGCTTCATTACTGTTTGAATTCTTCCTCTTCAGAAATGTTACAGAGAGTTTAGTGTCACTGAGCTAATGCTTATGCCCAAGCAACACTTCTTCATCAAACCTTTCCCTGGTGATGAAAAATGGTGACATTACTACACAACCAAAACTGCATAATGTATTCCACTACTGTTTTCTACTTTTAGAAAAAGCAGTCTAGTCTTGGGGCATAGGAACTCTAGTGACGACTGCCTAAATGTAAGATACTATCTCCTTGTGAAGAGGGACCATTCTGCAGATGAAAAGCAAAGCGAAGTATTTTAGATGACCTTATCAATTGTCTTTCTTTATGTGACAAAAATACTTGATCCTTTAATCCAAACACCTCTATGTGTGTTCTCCCCCTTCAACACTGTGTGCAGTTCCCCAAATCTCTGTCCTAGTTTAGGAGTACTTTCAGCTTTGCCTTGCTGACTTTTCTGTAGACTACATCTGCAATATTAACCCAGCGTGGGCTTTTGCCCTGCTGGATTCTGGCTAATCAATTTAGATGATCCTGTCACCATCCTGTAGTCACTCCCAGACTGGTTTTTCATGGCTATTGTCTGCTTCTTTTCCCCTCAAAGAACAAACGGCACTGATTCAGTGTTGAAATCCCTCCTATTTACTGCACTGGCCAGATCTTTGGCTGCAGAAGCTTCAAATATAAAATAAGCAAACACTTTAACGTGTTTCAGGATGTTGCAAGATGGTATAAAGAGTTTCACTTTACAACCTTACAGTCTTACTCTGGAGATCAATCTGATTCAGCTTACCAGTCCTATCACTATGGAAAACACAGATTCTCTGTATAGAACTTCTTTAATGTATGAAGGAAACCAAGTAGCCTGAAGCTGAAGTTGTTCAGTCAGCAACCAAGGCAGGGAAGCAATAAGTATTCTTGTATGAACTCCTCTCCCTCCCCTGTCCTCAGCATTCAGACTCAGATGTGTTCTTTTAGATTCATGCTATATTTTGTAGCCCACAGTCCAGTGTACTGCAAAGCAGGCTTTATTAGCACAAACCAAGCAATAAGCAAATCCACAATACTGGCAGTAACAAGCATGCAAGCTACCCCTTGAGTAAAACTTGAGTTCTGGCTTATTTTGAAAATAAGAATACAGTATAACTTTCTAGCAGGAACTCATATCTCTACAAACAAACTTCCAGCATTTCTTTGTAACTCACAGTGGTGATGGAGAGTCTGCTGAATACTAACAGTCAGAGCAGATCATCACAATTTTGACTAGGAATATTCTAAATATGTTTTGTATAATGTATATTCTGCCAGACCAGAACTAGTTTTAACTGAATAGTCCCATTTCTGTACACGTGCACGGAATGGACAAACCTGTCTCCCACAGCACAAAACAAAACAGCTTTAAGAGAACATGGCTTAGTAGAGCACTGCAAACCAAGAAACATGCCTCTCAAATTTGTCAAGCTTCCTGCTAGCGAGGGGAGCACATACTTAAAATTCAGCAATTGGCATGCAGCCACTAGGTTACTTCTCCAAAAAAGATACAATTAACGATTTGAGTTATTCCTCAGCGGTAATGAAGTGGGCACATACAACTCACCCCACTGGCTAAGCAGTAGAAAAGAAGAACTGTGGTATGAAGCACATGCAGTCACCCTTTCTTTGTCTTGTTTCCTATCGTTTTATTTAATAACATTGCAAACAAGAAGACAAAGGCCACTATTATAAAAACAGGGTGGGGAAGAAAACAGCTGCCTGAAAGAGTCCAGCTGTGCGGCCTGGGTTCTGCTTTCAGGCACGTTTTGTGCAAAGTAAGTGAAACTGAAAGCTTACAATAAAAGCCCAGTGATCTGCGAGGTTATTTTGTAGTTCATAGGCAGGAGGCCTGCCCAGACGCGAAGCAGAAGTGAAAGCCAGAAGAAATTTGCATACAGAGCGCAGATTTCATTGTTCGCAGAAGAGCTGCCCTTGATTTGGTTCAATCACTGCAACAATCAGCTCAGCCAACTGGTTACATGCTCTCCCCCATGCCAGCGTTGGCTAGGAAATGTCAGGCAAGGAGATTTGCTCTGGGGAGCAGTGGGAGTTCACGCACTTGACAGACAGACGGGCTTCTCTTTCCAAGAAACAAGAGAGTGACTTGCTTGTTCTTGAGCCGTTGTATTGTGGCCCTGAAGCCAGCAGCAAATGTGGTTCCAAACAGGGCACACGTCATGGTTTAAGTTCCCCACGAAGAAGGGTGAAGATTTAAAGTGAATTGACTCCGCAGAAGGCTTTAAATAATTACCCCCCCCCACAAACTACTTGCACTTTCGTGACTGTTAAGTAACTTTTAACCTGGACGAAGCAGATGAGAGGCCAGACAAAATACATCCCTGCATAAATGGCAAAATTGCAAAAGGTGTAAGAAAGGGACAAAATCCAAGGATGCTAAGGAATATGTAAATAGTTGTCTTTTGCTTGTTTAAAAGGATTTCTGTGTTGCTGCTGTCATAGCAACATAGTCACAGCTGGTTCAATTTGAAATGCACGGATGCAAATGTTTCTCTAAGCCATTCGTCTAACATGCTAGGAGAGTTAAAATTAAACATTTCATAAGTTGCACTGCATAAGTTACTCTTAGATGTGCTTCCCAGAGAAGCAAAAGATGTTGTAGTGATATAAAGGAAGGTTTAAAAGTAAGGTAAGTTTTCTGTATCTGAAAATGTAAACTGATTTTTTATAACTATTTTCACAGTTTCAGGGATAAAAAAAAATACCCAGTGGATGAGTCTTGGAGGCCATGGCTACAATAGTTTTGGATATTTTTTTTTCTCTTTCCTCTTTTCCTTTTCTTTTCTTTTCTATTCTTTTCTTTTCTTTTCTATTCTTTTCTTTTCTTTTCTATTCTTTTCTTTTCTTTTCTTTTTTCATTAACTTCTCTGCAACCATTATTGTTTGGGCCCAGAAAAACTTTGCTGGGAGCACACACGAAGAATTAGCCAGCCAGTATGTTCCTACAGACTGTAATCAGCAGTAGGCCACATTCAAATGCCTTAATTTCTCCTTCATAATATAAGAAGTCAATTATGCTCTAAATATTCGCTGATTATTAGTGAAGAAATTTCAGTCAGCAACAGACTAACTCTCTCCTAATCCTACATGCTAGAATTTTGTGATATGCACCCCTGAAAAATATACACTGAACTTGAAGTAACTGTAGGAAATACAAAGACCAACCTCCAAAATATAGAAGTGAGGGAAAGATTCTTCAGCCAAACAAAACACAAAGGAATGTACACTTGAAAATAAAGAAGTAAGACTAGTGCTATCAAAGGGCTGAATCCCCCAGTGAAAGAAAATACTCAGGAATATGATTTAATAGCACAGAAAGCAAAGTAAGCATTTTACACCTCTATTAAATTCTCCTTACAAGTTTTCTCTGCAAATACAGAAAAGATGAGAATTCCATTTCCTTTATATGGATTGTTAAAGTTTTGTTAGTTGTGATTTATTTATACAGGTCTAACTAATGACTTGAAATGAAATGGCTATAGTAGGGAAATGATAAATTATCTCATGTATAACACTGCTTAAACCCTAAACATGTGTTTATAGTTGCTGTTCTGGGATGGTTGCCAAAGGGACATTTTACTTAGCAAGTTATGTTAGTGTAAGTGTTTTTTTTTCCTATACACAAAACAAAAACTCTCCAAAAATAATAAGATAGTATGGAGGAAAAATCTCATTTGCTTGCTGTTAGGAAGCACAAGGCACCAGATTTTCAAAAGAATTCCATGTTGCTTTAATTAAAGATTAATTTCTTAATAACATCTGGGTAGAGTTTTCAGAAAAAAAAAAAGAGAAAAAAAGTATGTGTTACCTAGAATTCCTCATCATGTGAATCTTTTGCTGCCTGTAAAGGCAGTTTTAGGGCACAGAAGACTGGAATTTACTTTTCAGGGAATTAGTTGAAGAGGTCACCTACAGTCGCATCACTATGGACCAGTTGTTAGTTAGTACAAACTAATTCTTCACAGTACCTTGAGATAAAGGAAAAGAGATGAAAACTGAGGACTCTACTCCTGAAGATTCACTTTGTTACAGTGACCATAGTAGATTTAAAATCAGCATTCTTCAGTCGAGGGGGATAAATATGTAATATTTATCTCATGAGAAAACTTTATTTCATAGAACTCTTCATGACATAAAAAATTAATCACCTTAAAGTAATTAATAACTAAAAGGGGCAATTACAAGTTTTTGCATCAGAAGTCCACAGTAAACATATTACCACTTCAAGCTAGCAAATAAAAGAGGCATTCTACAGAAGCAGAAGACATATTAAACTTAGGAACAGATTAAAGTTCAGCAAATTATATGTAAACCATAATAAGACGTGCCAGAAACTGCTTTGCTGAACAACTAGCTAAAGGCATAAAAACTATTAATAAAAACATTTTCAAAGTAGGAAGTAGGAAGCGTGCCAGAGAACCAGTGAGGCCAAAAGAAAATTGAACTGAAAAGGAGAACTAAAGGAAAATAAGACAGAAAAGCTAAATGGACTCTTTGTATCAGCATTCATGGAAGAATATGGGGTGTTTCCATATCAGAGACTTGCCATGGAGGAAGTCTTCAATCTAAGCAATATAAAGTTTTTGAAGAAATGGATGGAAATCACACCATAAGATGATGAGTACCAAATATTATTTCACAGAATCATAGAATGGTTATGGAATCTAGAAATCATCTAGTTGAATAATTTATTCAAAAAGTTTAAGGAAACTCAAATAAAAATAAATGTTCTTAGCCCATTGTTTAAACCGGCAAGGTAAAAGAATTGATACAAAAATTTTAAGACTGCCATACTTGGGACTGACCATTAAAATTATTGAGTGATGTTCAGTTGAATCCATCATTCATAAATGTAAGAATCATACATTGCAGATAAAAATAATCTACTTGCATGTAATACGTAAGGTGTTGGAAAAGAGATCTGGGGATCATTCTGGACAGCTAAAGGAAAACATCTGTTTGGTGCTAAAAAAATAGAAATTCGTTATACAAAAACATTTTGCTTTAATACTGTGTGCAGTTCCAGTTTCCTTATGTCAAAAAGGATATAGTTAATTGAGAAAGGACACAAACACTGGAAACAAGAAGATGAGAGGTCATAAGCATCCCTCCTCAAAGCAGCAGCATAATATATAAGAAAACATGGCAGGAATCTTCAAGGTTGAAAAAGGACATCCAGAAGATGGTATAACTGAGGTCAAGAAAATTATGAGTTGCAATGCCATGAATGAAGTTGTGATCTTTTTCACAGTGTGCAAGTATGAAGTCATTCTAAAAAATTAACAAATAACATGATTAAAATTTGAACAAAAGAACTTCATTTCACATGGGATTAGTTGTGTCAGAGGATCTTGTGCATTCCAGAAATAGATATAAATTAGAAAGAGTAAAGAATAAGATATAAATTAGAAAGAGTAAGTGAAGGACAGGCCATGAGCAGGATAATAAAGCCCCTAAATTGCCAAATGCTTGGAGCAGAGAAGATGCAGGAGAGCACTGTGATGCACTAGCTGTTTATTTAATATTAGTTACTGATGAGAATAAAGACAATAATAAGCTAAGTAAAAGTTTGATCTGAGCTTGTGTAGTCATTTTTACTCATATTTTTAAGTAAACTAAGTGAAAACTGAAGAGCAGATGGCTGAGGAAAAAAAAAATAAAAAAAGGAATGATTGACATCTGCCCAAATCAAGAAGACTGAAAAAATCCGACCTAAAATGATAGGAACTACCAGAAAATAAAATATTGGAAGAGAAAAAATCAGATTAAGCTGACCTTTTTTTTAAAAAAGGCTTGAATAAGTACTGCAGTAAAGGGATTGAATACTGTTCTGATTCACGTAACAGGATACCCATCTTCCACTGTGAATTGAGAAACTGAATACAATAGCTTTGCATAGATGCAAATAATGACTAGATCCTAACTTCTTAAGTCAGTCCTGTGGGAAGAAGAGGTTAGGAAGGACAGGACAAAGAAATCCAAAGAAATAATATATTGCACAATCTTGGCTGAAATACTAATAAAATTATTTATTGTCCCAGTAATTAAAGCCATTCTTCATACAGAAATATATAGTTTATTTACAGAAAATGCCTGTGAATGACCAGAGAGTTATGAGGAAGTTGTTTCAATTACATGACACTAAGAGAAAAAGCATAGGTGAGAATAACAACTAATGGGGAACTGATCTTAAACAACATTTTTTTTTTGTTAAATTGTTGTCCTCTATCTCTTAATCAGTGTTTTCATAATGAACATTTACAGTTCATTTCTCTCAGCAAGAATTTCTTCTGTTACCAAGCTCTGGTCTGTTAGGCACTTCTATTCATTTCCTTGTTTCATTAAAGACAGCTTTCATTTCATAGTCTCAGCATGGGTTTGCATTTGGAGGAGGAGAGAGGAGTTCAGCTCACTATGTTAATAAAGCCATGCATGGTTCCAGCTTGTTATCTTTAAATTTTACCCAGCAAGGACAATTGCTTCCCATTACAAATAATAATAATAATAAATTCAAACTCTGCTGCCATTGCAGGTCAATCATTCTGATCACTTTCTCCTTAACAAAACTACAGATAAAATTAATGTTTTAATATGGTTACAGCTGATGCGGTTCTCACTTTGATTCTGTACACAAGGAAGGGAGATTTGTGTGTCCAAAAGGATCTGTACTTGCATATCTCTATGCCTGGAAAGGGCCACTGAGACTTTAGCAAGCAGCAACAGGGTCACTTAATTCTTTCAGCTTCTCTGTGTTGATCTGTTTAGTGGCACACTGTTCCTGTTAATGTGCTTCTCCAGCATTAACACTCATATTAAGGAGATGACCACTGTTTCTTCAGAGTCTCTTGCAGCAGTATTTGTGATTTCCTGCTCATTTTCTCCACCAGTCTGCCAGGGATATTTTCGTACATTGATTTTTGGAAGGATGTTCCTAAAGGAATCGGGCTTTGGTGATGCATGACGCTACAATCACTAGAAGTGAGGTGACAAGCTCAGACACAGTCCGGGGAACTGCTCAGGGCTGCATTGCTGCCATCTGCTCCCTAACACATGAGTGCTGGGGTCCAAGAGGGACTTGTACTGGTATTGTTGCTGACCTTTGTACCTGGCAATCCCACTTTCCATGCTGTCCATGCAGTTCATTTGAACCTTCCACCTCCTGATCTTGTGCAAACTTGTCTCAGGTGATAGGTCTTCCTTGTGATTGCTTAATTCATCATTTTAATTAGATTCACTGCCACTGGTGATGTATGTACCCTGGATATTACTGTTACCTCTGTGTTCATTTTTTAATATCAGGTAGCTTAATGGAAAAATATATATTGGTTCATTCTGGGAAATAAAAAGTGAAGATCTTGACTGAAGAGTTCAAGATAGGGTCACAGAGAAGCATAAACCAATACAATTCAATTTGCTTTATGCTTAAAATTTTATTTTCTTCTTATCGGCGAAGCAGTCTTCCTCCCCACCAAGCTGTATCCAGAAAAACAATGATGTGAGATGAGAGGAATTAGGGTTCCTTCTACCCCTGGGGCTAAGTTGTCCCTTCTGTCCATTCTCCTGGTTCACCTTCACAGAACCAGAGAATCCCAAAATCAGAAAATTGTTGAGGTTGGAAGGGACCTCCAGAGATCATCTAGTCCATCCCCCCTGTACCGGCAGGGACACTTAGAGCACGTGGCACAGGGTGGCATCCAGGCGGGTTTGGAAGATCTCCAGAGAAAGAGACTCCACAGCCTCTCTGGGCAGCCTGTTCCAGGGCTCTGTCACCCTCACAGGAAAGAAGTTCTTCCTCACATGGAGATGGAACTTCCTGTATTTCAGCTTGTACCCATTACCCCTTGTCCTATCACTGGCCACCACAGAGAATAGTTTGGCCCCATCCTCCCTACATTCTGCCCTCAGGTCCTTATACATATTGATCAGATCCCCTCTCAATCTTCCTTTCTCCAGGCTAAACAGGCTCAGCTCACTTAGTCTTTCCTCATACGACAGACACTCCAGTCCCNCTCACTTAGTCTTTCCTCATACGACAGACACTCCAGCCCTTAATCATCTTCACTGCTCTATGCTAGACGCTCTCTAGAAGCAAAATGTCCCTCCTGTACTGGGGAGCCCAGAACTGCACCCAGTACTCCAGGTGCGACCTCACCAGAGCTGAGCAGAGGGGCAGGATCCCCTCCCTTGACCTGCTGGCAACGCTCCTCCTGATGCAGCCAGGATCCCACTGGCCTTCTTGGCCATGAGGGCACATCATTGTGCTGACTCATGGTTAACTTGTTGTCAACCAGGACTCCCAAATCGCTCTCTGCAGAGCTGCTTTCCAGCAGGCCAACCCCTAATCTATACTGGTGTCTGGGACTTATTCCTCCCCAGGTGCAGGACTCTGCACTTGTCGTTGTTGAACCTCATGAGGTTCCTCTCTGCCCAACTCTCCAACCTGTCTAGATCTCTCTGAATGGCAGCCGTCAGCCACTCCATCCAGTTTGGTATTGTCCACAAACTTGTTCAGGGTGCACTCTGTCACCTCGTCTAACTCCTTGATGAAGGAGTTGAACAGCACGGGGCCCAGTATTGATCCCTGGGGGACACCACTGGCTACAGGACTCCAACTAGACTCGGTCCCATTTATCATCACTCTCTGGGCTCTGCCATCTAGCCAGTTCTCAATTCATATCACTGTCCATTTGTCCAGTCCACACTTCTGGAGCTTTCCAATTAGGATGTTGTGGGAAACTGTGTTAAAAGCCTTGCTGGAGTCAAGGTAGGTAACATCCACGACTTTCCCATCATTCATCCAGCCAGTCATCCCATCGTAGAAGGCTATTAGGTTTGCCAAGCACGACTTCCCCTTGGACCTTCTTTTATCCTGTTTATTATTCTCAGCTTGGTTTATCCTACCATTCAAATGCAAATACATATTTCTTCCAGTTCACAAGGAATTAACAGTGAGAATCTGAGTGAGGGACAGAGGTGCATACAGCAGTGTCCTGATTGCATATTATAGGAAACATCACCATGCATACTTCTTAAACTGTTTTCAGATCAAGGTTATTCAAGTGGTCAGTTTCTAATATGCTATATGATAGTATCTAATATGTTCATGGAAACATCATGACATAGTGGCAATACAGATGGCAAGGTCTTGTGATACCATTTCAACTGAAAACCTTGTTTCTCCATTCTTCCTTTTCTAAATGCCAAGGGTATTAAAGAATTAGAATATGTACTCCTTTTTTTATGATCAAGTGCCTCATGGATACCATAGGTAAGCACAGCAGTAGGTACTTTATGAAGCCCAGATTGCCTCAGGTGTAATGTAATGCCCTGAGGATAGTTTTTGAACTTACTGCCTGCATTCCAGCTCACCAATATATAGTGCCTATGATCAGCCGTCCTCTGGTGCCCAGTGTTCACATGGAGAACAAGGTTTTTCAAATAGTTTCCTTCGCAAAAGGCTCAGTTGGCATTTTTGGAGCATTTCATGGTATAACCACATTCTTGGGAAGCTGGATAGAGCAGAGACTAGATACATCTAAGCTGTTACTAGAAACCAGATCCAAGAGAAGAAAACAGGACAATGATATAAATGAGAAAATTCAGTAGCAAGGCAGAAAAATGTGAGAAAGGGGTAGTGATAATGATGAAAAGAGAAAACTCTAGGAACCACAATGAAAAATGAACATATGCAGAGAAATAATAATGTCAACCCTTACAGAGAGATTAAGAAATGGGAACCTAGCCAACACAGGAATGGAAGAACAATATTATAATTGTTCTTGAGAGATATGGCAACGGGCCATTTAGTCTGATTGTTTTTACCTTGGGTCATTGCCCAGACTGGACAATTAAAAGGATATTTTTGTCATAGAACCAGTCATTTTATTTTACTGCGGTTAAAAGAGTGTCACCACCAACTGTGCACACTGATTTAATCTGTAGTTGTAGGATTTTGTCAAACAAAAATCATTTGCTATGGTCCAGGAAGATCAGAAGTACAATATTGGTGTGAGTGATCTTTTCATCCAGAGGTGTCTGCAAATGAAATAATGATTCCAGCAAACAGGTGGAATGCCACTTTCTTTACCTCTCCTTACCAAGGAAATTTTCAATACAAAATGCCAGCCAAATTTTTTATGATCACCTACACCTTTCCTCTCTCCCACCCAGATTGGTGATATTTGCCAAAAACACAATGAATCTTTAAATAGGAATTCTGAAAGGGTCATTCCATTCATTTTTTTCCATCCAAAGCTAAAGAATGGATGATGGTTCTTTCCATCGAAGACCATTAGCACATCTGTTTTCCAAGGCTTTTAAGAGTTTCTATGTTTAGCAAAGAAGTTATTTTAGTTGCATCTGATCTTACAGGATTAAAGCATTTATAAGCCTGAAACTTGACTAAGGTAGAGCTTTTAAGAATTAGAAATTTCAATTTGAGTCAAATAGGTGCTAATCTGCTGGAATTAAACATTATTTTTTGTATGTACCCCAACTGTGCCTGAGAGAATTTAATCTATAGCTGCAACCTTCCAACACAGTATCTTGTTCATTGAGCTATGAGATCATCTGTTGGACTTACTCTTTCCTATGAAATCCTTCAGTTGTTGCTGAGCACAAGTGTGAGCATGACTTTTGCTTAGTAAGTACTGCATTTGAAGATAGGACACTTGAATTCCAGTGGAGTGAATAAAAGTCTAAAAATGCCATTCCCCAAAGTCACTTAAGCTTGACACTTAAACTACCCCTCAGGAGAACTGAAAGGTGGATTTAAATAACCTCATTCTCCACAGGGTGCAACAGGGTTTGAGTCTGACACACCACTGAGTAAAGGCAAATAATCTTCACATTTTTTCCAGCTGAAATGATTTGACCAATTCTAGCTGAACTCATCAAGTATTTTAAAATAGTAGATTTGTGGTTTTAGATGAATTTATTATTTCTTGGGGAAAAAAAAAGTTTCCTTGCTGCTTGGTAAATGTCCTTATGCGCCTAAATATGTGAAACATGAAAAAAAGAAGTTATAATTGTATTGCTTCTTTCAAATACTGGCCTTTTTTTCATTCAAAGGGATCATTTTCCTTCAAAGGGGTCATTTTTCATAATTTGACTGTCGTATACCCAGAATTTTAAATTGTTATCAATTTCTTATGGTTTATACACATATTTATTAATATTATAGTTCTTGAGTTCTGTCTATGTCTGATTAGCTTTGAGAAAAGAAACGGAAAAAATATCCATAAGGTAATATAAGGAATTAAAATCTCATTGTCTATAGAGTTTGAAGTAAGAAAAAATAAACTTCAGAGGACAATATCACAGTTACTTCTGCCTGAAAAAGGGTTGGCAGTTTGCTTTCCGCATTTAGTTACAAATGGATCAAATGAAAACGCACAAAATCAGGCTCAGATCCAAGAGCAACAATTCTTATTCTAGCAATCTTATTTGTCTAAATATACATGCAAGACAGACGTCATCAGGTCAGAAGCTGGATTTCAAGACTAATCAGTCAAAAGAAAATTAAATGAAACTTTTTTTTAACCCATTCCATTTCATATAATCATCCTGTCAAACAAACTAGATATAGAAGGAGGCAACAAAAATAAGCAAATTAGCCTTGAAAATGAACCTCTTCCCACTCAGCATCAGTGGAACTCTCGGAAGATACCAAGGTCACTGGGCCATCTGACTTGAGGGAGAATTGCAGGAGTAAGTAATTCTGCAGTATGCAGAATGATTTGTTAAGCACCTTGGTGCAATGTGCCTTGGTACTATCTGACATTTAAAAACCTGTAGTCCAATTGTTTTCTAGATGTACTAGAAGCTCTGTGAGAACCTGGAGTTCATAACAGAGTCACAGGAACATATAGGTGGGAAAGAACCTCCAGATGCCTCTAAACCAAATTTCACTTAAAGCACTGCCTATTAGAGCAGATTGCTAAGGACCATGTCCATTTGAGTTTTATTTATCTGAAAGGATGGAGACTCCATAGTCACTCTGGACAACATTTTCTAGTGTTTGACATTCTGACTATGAATGCTTTTATTTTTCTTCCACGGAGTCAAAATTTCCCATGTTCCAGCTTGTGATCATTGTTTCTTGTTTTTCCACTATACACCTCTGGGAAAAGTATGGTTTCATCTCACTGCACCCTGTCTTTAGGAAGTTGAAGACAACAGTAAAATCCCCACTAAGTCATTTTTTCTTAAGTTTGAAAACACTCAGATGTCTTTGACTCTTCTTGTATGTCTGGTGCTCCAGATTGCGCCATTCTGTTCCAGAAGCTCTAGTGCTTCTGATTTAGTCCAATTCCTCAACGCCCTTCTTTCACTAAGAGTTGAAAACTGGACACAGTACTCCAGCTGTGAACTCTGAATTACTGAATCATGTCCATTCTGCTGCCTATACTGTCAATATCACCCAGTGCACAGTCAATCTTTTTTGCCACAAACAACTGGAGGAACTGAAACATACTCCTCTCCTAGGAGATCAGCAGCTTGCACTCAAGGCCAGCTCTCTGACATTGGCACAGTAATCTGAGAAGTCCTAGCCAATCTTGAAGTCGTTTTAACCCCTCCTTGGCAGAGCAGTCTGTCCTTACTGTTTCCTGACACAAGGGCACATTGAAGGATCATGTTCAACTCGATATCCACCAAGACACCCAGCTGCATTTTTCTGCCCAGCTGCTTTCCACTCTGAGCCTGTACCACTGTATGATGTTCTTCTTGGACCATTTGTGCAGGCTGTTGAGATCTCTCTTTATAGTATCTGTGCTCTCCAGTGTATCAAATAATCCCCCAAATTTGGCATCAGATGCAAACTCGAGAAGAATGTACTCTGGGGGATCATCATCCAAGTTGCCAATAAAGATATTAAAGTGTACTGGCCTCAGTACGAAGTCCCAAAGGACATCAGCTGCTAGGTGGACTTTGTGCTGTTGATCACAGTCCTTTAAGTTCAGCAGCCCAGTTTTCCAGCAACTTTATCATCTATTCAACCAATTCATATCTCACTAATTTCACTCTTTGTCCTTCATCTCCTGGAAATGGCCTTGAGTTGAGGCCAGCTGTCCTGCAGTACCCTGTATCCTCCTTCTGAAATATTAGCATGATGTTTGCCTTTTTCCTTCTTCTGCTGTGAGTAATGCCTCATCCCACAGATCCAGTTAGCAGATTTCACTCCTGCCTTGGCAATGTCAGTTCAGTTCTGAAGGGGAGATACCCAGAAATGCTGGGAGCTGAGGAATAGAAATTTCAATATCCCAAAATGCAGGATAAAGTGCTTTCTAATGCTTAGTCAACTAGCTCAACATCATGAACTGGAAAATCAAGATTACACTATTATGTCTTTGATATAGTAGGAAGGCAAGAGGGCAGGAAGAAAGAAAGAAAGAAAGAAAGAAAGAAAGAAAGAAAGAAAGAAAGAAAGAAAGAAAGAAAGAAAGAAAGAAAGAAAGAAAGAAAGAAAGAAAGAAAGAAAGAAAGAAAGAAAGAAAGAAAATGATTTTCCCTGTCACATTCCTGTACCTCCTCATAGTAATTTATTCCACAGAAGTTACAAAATTATTTCTGCGAGAATATGATGTAAATCACATTTCATAATTGCGTTGAGCTGAAACACAGGAAAATTCAATGCCAGGAAACAAATAATTTAGCTCAGTACTGTCTTTGGAATAAGCTAATAATATGATGTCCTAGCGATTGTTTCCTTGTTCAGTCCTACCAGCCATGTACACTGTCACTCAGAATTTATTGGAAAAGAGGAAAATGGTGAAAAAGTAAGACATAGGATAATGCCATAGCAAAAAAAAAAAAAAAAAAAAAGGTCAAAACCATCCACCCAGTTATGCATAGGTATGAAGAAATCAGGTTGGATATGAAATCCGATGGATCTCAAACAAACACTCTCTTTCCAGACTTCACAGGCCCTCATTTTATTCATAGGCATTTCCAAATCCTCTTCTGTTTGGATGAAATAATGGCATTAGGATTACAATAAATTTATTGTAGTGTAATCTACAGACACAGAATTATGTCATTCTGAAAGCAAATAGTTATTCAAGACACCAAGGACCAATTTTTGCCCTGGCATTTTGCACAAATAATTACCATTGCTGAGTGTGTGCCCAGATCTAAAAATAAAATTTGGTCCAGCTTTCTGCAAATGATGCCCGTGAAGAGTTGATAAAGCCTAAACTGGATGCCAGATTTGATTTTGCGTTTTTGATCCTAGGTAGTCCTAGTTACTTTTGTTTTCAGGCTGAATGATGTATTCGCATGTTGTTTTTGATCAAAACTACTAATGCAGAAGGCAACATACAAACCTCCAAGACAGCTGTGAGGTTATGTATCACAACACAAAAATTTACCTTTGACACTTTTATCCGTTATAATAATTCTTGCATTTTAACTCTGAGGTAAATACTGTATTGTACTATTTCCCTCAAAAAAATAGTAAACTGGCCCTTTTAAAATGTCTGTGAGATATGAGGTTATGTGGTAAAAATATCTCTGTTCAAAAATGTATGCTCTTCCATAAAGATCTGAAGTGACATGTAGCAGATAATAGTACAAGCCACTTGCAGTCATTTCTGCTCTGTTGCAATAGTCTCCATTTCAAATCTGCTTGTTATTAAATTGCAAGAGAAAGAAGTGATTTGAAAAAGAAGCTGAGGCCTTAAAACATCATTGCATAGAAGTCTTAAAAAAATCTAATAACAACTTTCTTTAAATCAAAGCATAAAAGAACCATGACACTAATCCTCATATCTTTCCTCTCTGCCTGGTATGATCCTTATACAGTAGCATCTAGAGGCTTCAGAGTAGGTAAGAACACAGAGCACGGAGAAATATACACAATCAGGGACTAGTTTCTTCCTAGCTAATTAGGGTATTTTTTCTTTTTTTTTCTTTTTTTAATTTTTTTTCTTTTTTTTTATGCCAAAAGATTCTTAATTAAGCTTTTACATGAAAAAAAAAATCAGGTGAGGTAGACTGAACCTCTCCATTTTAAAGTGGAATCTTTGAATAAAACTCTGAGAGCTCTCCTTGGCTGTCCTGTTAACTCCTAACCACTGGCAACTCAGAGACTTTTCCATCCAGCATAGCCAGAGAGCTTAAATTAATAAAAGGGAGCAGGGCAGTGGTATAATCTGATCTGCAATAAAGCATTCTCTGGTTTGGAAACATCTGACTTTAACAAGAATTAAAATATGAAAGTTTTTCTAAACTTCTGCTGCTTTCCTACGTTCCTGCATAGATTGCAGTTTCATGTTTCACATTACCTTTCCCAGAGTGTTTTCCTTTTGTGGAGGCTTTCTCCTTCAGATTGTTGAAACGTTAAGAAAAATTATATTATACATGCACATGCACACACTCTATGTGTGAACTGTTGCATTAAAATGTAGAGTGAGGGCAAAAACCCAACCTTTTAAAGACTGTACAGACTATAACCACGCATGGGGCTAACTGGAAGAGCATTCTGCTGCCTAAAAAGTAGGTATGTAATGGCACCCTTTCATTCAAAGTAATTGGATCTGTTAAAATATTTTTAAATATTATTGAGTGAATATCACAAATTAAGTCATTTGGCAATACCTAAAATCTCTTTTCCCTCAGGGGCAGCAGCAGGGCAGTGAATTTGGAAGATGATAACAAGATTGCTTTTAATAGCATAAGTGATCTCTCTCCAAATTGAAAGTCTCTTAATCTTCTTGTTGGACTTCACAACACAAATGCTAACTATTTCTCCATCTCTTGTTTTATATGTACCAAGAAGAAGCAAGAAGCTGCTTTTAAGATATATAGACCTGTGCACACGAGCTTGGATGGTACAGAAAGAATGTGGATAGGTTAATTTTTTAATTTTTTTTTATTGATTGTTTTTGTGTATGTATGTGTTTTTGTGTGTGGCGGAGGGGCGGGTTCTTTTCCATGAGATTTTAATTAGTGTCAGGGGAGCCATAAGGGTGCATACCAGTTATGCCTATGCAAAACTCTTCTGGATATTGATGGCAGTTTCTCTTCATGTTATTCAATGTCTTATATTCTTCTGTAGTCCTGCTTTTACTGCTGACATGAATACCCATTTTCCTCCTTTCATTCTATATTTCTTCAAATGAGTCCATTTGAGATTTTTAACTGCTGTGCCAGTGATTTTGGCTGAACTTCTGTCTGAGGTGCCTACTGAATTTTGACAATGTGTTGCAGATGTTTTGAGTCTCCCTGGGTCAAGGTCCCCTGCCCTTAATGACTGCTGCTCACTGGCTTGCTGTGTTGCAGCCTCCACAACGAGACACCCAGCCTGTCCCAGCTGGCTGTCCGAGGAGATCAGCACAAGTCCCCACTGGAGACAGCTTATCTTAGTGCCTACCTGTGCCACCCTCACTGCATACTTCAGCCTCTCACAATCATCTATGGGGAATAGAGACTTTTTCAGGTAATAAGCCACAGAAGGAGCTTAATCCAGTTGCCAAAGAACAGGCACTGACTGTCTTTTGAGATGTTTCCCGAGGGTCCATGAGATAACCAGGTGGTTCTCTCCATCTGGGAGACCATATATCCTCATATAGCAACATTTAGCAATATCCTTATTGCAAAGATTTAAAAATACTTAGCACAACCTTCTGTTTACATAACAATGGTATCTATATCCACAGTCAGAGTTAAGAGATTTAAAAATACAGGAAGAAAAGTGTTATTTTATCCTTTGTTTCATAAAAATAATCATGGAGAGCAGCTATGAATTTGTGTACTGCTAGACAATGTTTACTCAACCAGAGTTTCTACCCATGTTTATAAATACAACATGATATTTTCTTGATTTGACTTTCCATACCTGCAAGGGGCTTTCCTACTCTTTAGCCTGCAAGTCTCATGGAACAATTTTCTTAGTCACAGTTTTTGCAATTTGTTTCCAAGCAGATCTACTACTATCTAAAAGTATATATATAAAAATCTACCTGTTTTCTGAAGCTTGTGCAAGGACAGATGGAGATTAAAATAGAATAATGGCCTAGTTTTGATGTTCCCCATGTCTGCTCAGATCTTTAGTCTTATAGATCAATTATTAGAGAGAGAAAGAATCAAAATGAAGCCAACCTGAATGTACGTGCATTTGGTTCCTAATCACTGGTTGCTTTCCCTTTTGTGCTATTTAGATTTGCAGGCATATGCTTTTTTCCTCTAATATGTTTATGCAAATTTGCTCCAATTGCTACTTGAAAGTGTTCACAACATGACAAGGATTCTGACATATTTATGTGACATACCTTTTGAAGAGATGATAGGGACATTACAGCACTACGTTTGTGATGCTATAGCTAAGGGTTGCCATGCTTTCTGTTCTGAAACACTATTTTTAGAGTGTTTATAATCCTGGAATGAAAATTCTTTTGGCCCTTAGCTTAATATGCATGACCAACAAATTTCCAGATTATTCAGATAACATATTTCTGGATACAATGTGAGAAAATATCAGCTCAATAGAATTTAAAGATAAAAATGCCAATGAGTATATATGATTTGCAAAAAAAATATGGGCTTTTACAAATATTCATGTTCTTTAAAATGTGAGTGTGCAGCTGATTTCGTCTCTACTACAGCTACATAGCTTTTAGAATACAAATGTGTGCACATCTGTGGTAATTTATATAAAAATAAAACGTTCCTGTAAGACTGAAGAATGACTGCCCCTGTATTGCAGGTGTTTTTAGACAAAAGATGGTTACTATTCAAAATGCTACTGATACTCTATGGAAAAAAATAGGAAAAAACAGAAATCAATGCTTTACTGCTGAAAGATCTCATGTGTTTCCTCTGACAGTTTGGGATGTTGCACACACAATCACTATTTTTTAAGTTTCTTGTTTACAAGTATACCAATATTTCTAAGCATTTGTAGAATCAGTTTGGACAGATGTCATCTCTCCCTGCTTAACAAGACCTCAGGCCCTGTCCCATTTCCCACATAGCATGTCACTTCCTTTTGCTGGCCCTAAAGCCTAAACAGTTTTGTAATTTCTTTCTAGATACTTAATATCTGAGGAATGGATGGTGGCTAGAAGTCATCCTTCTTTTAAGACATCATAAATTGAGGAAGAAATCACCTCTCAACATGATCTGAAGTCTGAGAGGAAAAGCCAGAGTCAGTAAAACACAGAGTGGATCTTCCTCTATGGTCTTCAGAAAAGGCTACTTTCCAGCTTTGAATTTAGGAATCTAGTTCAAGGGCACTAAATTTCCTCTTCTTTCAGGCAGGGACTTTAGGTAGCTTGCTCCCTAATTCTGGTCTTTGCCATGACTAAACCACATTAAAAATGATTTGGGGGTATGATTATTTAGCTGAATTATTTCTAGCTAACATTTCTCCCTTTAAACTAATGTCTTCTATTAATGTAAAGAACAAATGAATAATGAGGTAAGAATCTGAGAATTCTTCATAGTAAAAAAAAATAAAAAAGGAATAAAAATAATTCACTTTTACATTAAAAAGAAAGGCTCTGTTATAAACCACAGTCATACATAGGAAAATGTCTGTGCTCTAAAGTTTCATGCAAGTCCTTCCAGCATGAAGCAGGAGTTGTGGTGATGTATTTTCTTCCTTCTCTTATACGGATATTTTTCACTAAGCATAAATCAACATTCCTCCTGCATGACAAGACAGTTGTCTTATTCTGTACAAACTTGTGTGGGCACCTGCAAAACTATGCCCTAGTCCACCTGCTACAATGGCATGGTGCCCACTCACACTAGGTGAGTAGGGGAGAAGCCAATCAGCAAATCTCGGTTGGCTTAAGAAGGTTAATACTGAGAAAACCAAGAGTCAGGTTTTTGAAGAGGCTCTTGGCTCATCTTGTGTTTTTAATGATTAGGATCTCACCCTCAGGGCTGTGAGTTACCAGCTCAGTCCTTGTAGCAGGGGACAGAAGCAGATGGCTTGGCAAAACCAGAAGCCACTTCCCTTTTCAAAAATTAAAGATTAATTTGTTGTTTTCTTCTAACAAGAAATTTCATGCCAATGAACAGTATTGAGCTGACAGCCCGATATTTCTCTATCCATTTTCTGCACAGAGATAAGCATAACCATCCTTATGTTAACCCAACAGATTGTCTACATCGTCCTGTGCGGTGATGAGAGAATATTTCAGCACTCCCATGTATTTTGCCTTTGGCTTCTCCAGTATGGTTTCCAACAAGGATACTATCACCATGTGTTTGTGGGTATATTTGTTTGTTTTTCATTATGTGGGCAATAGTCTACTACAAACTGGCCAGTTATATCATCATATAGACCAGCCATCTGGCTGAGTATTAATTGATGGCAACATTTTTCAGCCATTATCACTCCTGTCCAGACATGTAGCACGAGCAGCAAAACCTTCTTATTGCAATCCCCTGATCACCTGAAGAAGTCAAATTAGTCTGTTCCCAGGAGTTGGATGGACCAGTACCTAACAGAAGCACTTCTCAAAATATTAGAAAAGTGCAAATGATCAAAATGAAATTAACCCTTTTCTGAAATGGAAGAATGGGAATTAACTATAGTACATAAGTTTCCTGTTGAAACTTCTCATTTTCTAGTCTGATCATGATGTGTAATGACAAAGAGTTCCTGCGATTTGGTGTGAAGAAATCTATTTTTATAACTAATCACTTTAGTCAATGCCAAAACACACAGTCATTGAAATAGCTTTTTTCATTTTTTTCTGAAAAATGACAACAAATATTTCAGTGATAATATTTATCCAACACTAGCAGTTCCTTTTAAGGCTTTCCTAAGGCCTACCCTCCAAAGTCTTTACCATTTTGAGCCATGAACCCTTACAGGAGGTCGTTAAGCATATAGGCAGTAGAACTACACAGCTGCTCCTGCAGTCACACCAATCTCTAGACAGATGCTCTTCATGTTCATTTGCTGTGACAAATGCTAAAGAAACTATTAGGGAACAGATTGACTTAGACTGGACCAGGATCCTTGGAGAACTGGTTTTGGCCTATATGAAGAGCTGAGGGGTCATATAGAGAACTGCAGCTCTCAACAGTGTGAGCAGAAAGAGTCACGATTCTGTTAGATTTCCCCCTCCAACAATTGAGATTTGAAGATATAGCCTTGCTTGGAGTGCCAAAAAACAGCATAGCGAACACTTAACTAAGGATTTCCATTATTTTCCATTCTTGCTTGTGTGCTGGATTTGCTGCAGCTAGCTTGGCAGCTCCACACGGCCCCGCTCTGATTCACAAGAGATTCCTAGGCATTTCCGTATCGATCCCAGGCTGTTGCGATCTGCTACTGTATCTGTTGGGAATCCTAACAAGCAGCAATGGGAGAGCTCCAGGCAGTGAGTCATTCCCCATCACACCCTTCCCAGCCTGCAGAGCAGGACTGAAGACAACTTAGTTGTTATGAAACTAAGAGATCACACCTGCTCCTCTCCTCTGAGGCTCACAAGAAAGATCACATGCCATCATCAGATTTGAGTCCAGCAGCCTGTCTATCTAAAGAGAGGTGTCATCTGCAGTACAACCCTCTGCAGACTTTACTTTTCTGACCTTCCTAGCCACACCAGATGTTCCTGTTATGTTGTTAGTCCGAGGAAGGGGTTTTGTGGGCCTCTTTGGGCTCCTGGGCTCTCATCCAGCTGCAGCTGTGGAAAAAGGATAAACATTCCAATAATGGAATCTTCTTTCTGTCGTTTCAGCTTACATCATCTTGGCACTGATGACCAAGGTAGCATTAGTCAGTCTGTCGTAAGGTTTCTGTGGATTCCTCCTCCAAACCACCACCCCTCTGCTTCCATCACGACACTGCCTTTGCTCTTATTTACGCCCTCCCAAATGGAATGATTTCAGCTCTGGGAAATAGGAGGTTGTTTCTGTGCTAATCACTGTACATTTACTCAGCTAATATTTCCTGTATGTGCTAATCACGACATTTTCAAAACATAGAAACATGATTCCAGTTAGTTTTGCCTTATCCATGGAAAAGATTTGCAACTGGTTGCTTGTAATCTAGAAAATATCTATTCCACTCTTGATTCTATAGGCTGTGGATTTGGTTTTTATTTTTATTTTTGTTTTGTTGATTTATGTATTCTGTAAAGAGCAAAATCTAAATTATTCATACCAATGACTAGAAGATGATTTTAAATTTCTAGATTCAATCAATTAGTATGGTAATACATTCAAATAAAAAACAAGCACACAGTTTATTGGCTCCAAAAATAGTGGTATAGAAGACATGTAATCTCTAAGTCAGTATTTACCTGCCCATATATACCAAGCAGATGCATTCATGATAGATCTCTGCTGCATTGGGAGGTATCCTGAATGGCACTTGTATTGCCTGTCACTGCAGCTTCTTTGAATGATTCACACAAATATGCCCATGGCAAATTCAAGTTATGCAAACAGCTATTGTTTGTACTGTATGGTCCGCTACTGCACGTAAGATCAAGATGTGTGAATATAAAGGATTATGAGGAGTAGATGGAAGAGCTAGGATGAAGAGAGTAACTCAAAGCATGCTCTCAAATAATAATAGTAATAAACCTACGTAGTCGGAATTTATTCCTTTGCTTAATTTTGCATAAGTTTAGTGGAGGCCATTTATTCTGAATCCATTATAAAACATTTGGTTAAATATCATAGTATGTATCTATGAAGAGTATGTGGAAAAAAATGAGTTAAACATGCAAAATGCTATAAACATCATCTGACATGCTGAGCCTCCACAAATCTCGTAACACTTTGTTAATACCATTATTTCTTAAACTATTACTATGCAGACAGGCATGATTATAGCCTGTTTCACTCAGAATTTAGTGTGTTCAGGAAAAAAAAAAGGTCTTAACATTTGATTTACAAAATTTAATCAATGAAATGAATGAAGTTGCTATTAGAAGTTCAATATAGAACTAATCAAAACAAGTTAGTTCCCTCAGCCTCAGCTACTTCTTACATAGAAACTGTTCATTGGAAATATGGCTTGGCAGGAAAACCAAAGCCACTGTTGTACGATGACTTCTGTTACAAGAATGAAAATAAGATGTTTTTAACTGATGTATGGGAAAAAACAGCTGAGAAGAATTGCAGTTAGAGTACGTAGCTCACAGTCTTGATGAATGTGGGAAGATAGAGAACAAGAAATGATAATCATTTTTCCTTGTTAGCAGTATCTCAAAATGTTTCCATCTATGTATTTGTGCTAAATTTGCTAATGGGTTAAAACTAAATGTAATTCCTGGCGCAGACTGGAAAACTCAGGAAAGTGAACACTGTCTTCCTATAAAAATAGAGAATCTGGAATTATTGCCTTTGGCAGTGAATAAAATGTGAAAGCAGAATGTGTTCCTGCAATGCTCCTGACTCCACCTTAAAGATCCAGCACACTCAAGAGTTACTTGACATAACAAAGAAGCATCCAGAATAGAGGCAGCTATCCAGATTATTTTTCTTGTTATCCCTCGGTACTTCCCATTGCTTCCTCTCTTTCTGCTTCCTCTACCTGCATGATTCCTTAGGGAAGCCATGCAGCGTGGACAAGCCAACTTAGAATTCTTTTACATTCAGCTTCATTTATGTTTTCTATTTCTTCCAAAATGGGCTGAACAGAAGGTACAGAATGTGTTCAGTTTGAAAGCTAGCCTCATTTCAGCAAATCAAGAAATGAGGATGTTTCGGAAGAGTTTGTCAACGGTCATCTCAACACAAACACTAGGGCCTCATTCTATACAAGTACTGTTTTTATATAGAAGAAAATATTTTCTTGCATATGGGACCTATGTGGAAGGGGTGCTGTGACCAAACATTAACAAATACATAAGAGAGTGGCATTTAATATTTCTGTGGTTGCATTTTATTGTGACCAGGGCTGAACCCTTCTATTTACAGTTGTGGAGAAAGAAAATATTTTTCTGACCACAGCTGAAGAGGGACCCTGACAGGGCTTTCCTGCTCACCATCTCCCATGTCATCAGTGTTTTCTGGGAGAAGAATTTGAGGTGGTTTTCCACCTAAGTGGTTACAGCTGTTTCCACAGGATCAGTCAGATGGAGTTTCTGCCTCTGTTTATTTTGGCACTGGTTTTCGACTAGAGCCCAGCAGGATGACAGTGTTTGTTCAGGGTCTTGGGACTTTGGGCAAACATTCCAGAATTTCTGACTTCTTAACATTAATGTTTGATGAATTCTGCTCTTAATTTCTTCTGGAAAAATGTCAAGCCCACTGGGGATTACCCTTAGTTTTACAACAGTATTTCTTTCTTTCTTTCTTTCTGTCTTTCTTTCTTTCTTTCTGTCTTTCTTTCTTTCTTTCTGTCTTTCTTTCTTTCTTTCTTTCTTTCATTCGTTTCAGAGAAGAACAGATAATCATTTGCTAGCCTGTGAAAATGNTTCTTTCTTTCTTTCTTTCTTTCGTTTCAGAGAAGAACAGAAAATCATTTGCTAGCCTGTGAAAATACTGTAAAAAATGGAAAAAGCAATTTTCTAAAATTGCAGGCTTCAGTTCTGTATTTTTTTCTTAGTGAGAACATGCTGCTGAACAGGAAACATCCACTGAAGTACGTATACAGATAAAAATTCCATTTAAAAAGTGAGCAACATAGGGAACTAGTCGGAAGGTTATTATCCGAAAGTTAAGTAGCTCTTTCTCAGAGTGGTTGTTTTCATAGCCTCAAAACATATGGGTCAACATTTTTGTCAAAGGTGACCTCTAGAAAACAAAGTAAACACCCAGGTGAAATTCTGACCCTGGCAAAGAGGGTTAGAGTGATAGGCTTTATCACTGACTTCAGCAAGGTCAGGGCTTCTTCCTTAGTACCTTATCACTTCAACAATGGAAAAGCAGAATTCACAGAAGTACATTTTGAGGCACATTTTTTGAAATTATAAAGAGAAAATATGAATAGATAAATGTATTTTGAAAAATATGCAAAAATGTGCAAAAATGCACTGAATTAAATCTATATTTAAACCATTTAAGCCATCATATCATATTGCACAAAGTAGCTGCCAATTTTAATGTGTGTATATCTTTAGTAACTTGCAAGGGATATCTAAATGTGTTTCATACTTACATAACCATCATCTGAGTCTAAGATAGCTAGACAGCTATATTTTAGAGCACACTGTCTGATTTACCATTTACCCTGAACCACTAAAACCTGTTATTGCCCAGTCCTGTGAGCAGGACTAGTTCACTCCAATGACTTGAACACACCAGAAGGAGGCAGGAGGTGCTTAAGTCCAGACAGATCTAGGTAGTTTTATTACGTCCCAGACATCTTTTCCCTTGTTTTCACCCACCCTTTATTCAGTGAGGAAAAGGTGAAGCACAGCATGTGCAGGTGACAGAAATGGTCTTATTTTTATTGATTTACATCATCTAAGAAATTGACTTCAAAAGCTATTATGCAGCTTCGGAGAAAGAAAAAGATAAATAAAAAAATTAAAAAGGAAAAGGAAAAGGAAAGGACTTTCATACTTATAAATAGACTCAGGAAGGTAGTTTTCTAATTAATAAACTAACTTGGCCAGCAGCAGTTTTGTGCGAAATGTTTCATAACATTGTAGAGCTCATAAGAGATGAGGCCTCTGGGCCAAGGGTGTAGTGTACCCCTATCTGGAAACTTTAACAAAAGGATCGGATCTAGCTTACTTTTCTGAAATCGGATTGCTGTCACTTCCTCCTCAGTCTGTTTGCATGTTAGCAATCCGTTATATATGGTCATATATATAAATATATGAAAGCACATATTTAATCTGTACCTTTTCATTTAGCTTTTCTATGCATGACAGCCAAAAAGTACTGAAGAAAAATTTTGTGTCTTCAGACACAGAATACATAGTTAAATCATTTATTGAGGCTGATCCTGGAGGACATGTCCACATGGAAAAAAGGGCTTTGAAAATGCTTTCTATGAGTCTTTTCAATAAACAAATAACAAGAGGACCTCAGCTGTGAACTGGCTGCCTTCAGTAATTCATCATATAACCTAGAGGTCCTAAATAGAGTGATGATTCTTGGTGATACCTAGAATCAAACAAAATTTGTTTTTTTTTTTTAAATTTCTGTACAATATTTCAATATACACATGAATCATCAAGCTTTCATTTCGGACTACAAAAATTTAACTTCATATTTGTCTTTCTTTCTTGAACTGACTAGTTTAAAGAACTCTAGCCAGCTTTGATTCTGATGTCCTGATCTCAAAGGAAAGGGAAGGGGATGGTAGGACAGGAAATGCAATGTATGATTACTGTGGAAAACAGATTCTGTGATAGCAAGAGATCAGGCATGCAAGTGATGGTAAGCGAGGGTGGAATTTTTTAGCTGAAGATAAAGAAATGCAAAACAGATGGTTAAGAAGCAGAAATTAAATAAAGAAAATAAGGTTTCCAGAACAATAGTTTGCAAATCTACTGGTTCTGCTCATTCTTCCAAATGACTGCTGGAAAAGGAGGGACAGACATCCTAAAGCCACCACTGATTGACACAATCAATGACACCTTCTACTTAGTCATCCAAAACTGTTATGCTGGGGTTGAACTAGCATTTGTTCTTTGGCCAAATACCTAGGCCAACCCTTGGCTTGGAAGATGAGAGGGAATGAAGTATATCTGGAATATTTGGAAATATGGCCATTAAGGCCAAACAAAAGGTTAGAGAGCAAAATAGGGCTATAAGTCTACACTTCATTTTTCTGTGCAGTCAGGCAGGACTTAGTTATTGAAATGTTAAATGGAATTATTTTAATCTGATTCTAATTGTGACAACTGTAATGTTTTCTTCAGTGCATCTTTATATAACAATCTTGTAGTAGCAGATACAACAGGGAGTATTTATCAGGTGCTCAGGATACAATGGATCAAAATGTAAAACCCTGAGTACATGAGATTGCTCAAACACGTGTCATGTCTCTCAATAAAATTCTGAATTGCTTCTGGTGATACAAACAGTTTGTCTTATTTGAAGGAAGTTTTTAGGACTGAAAAAGTTAAAAGGTCAGCTGATGGAAAAGGAAAAGGAGAAACTTCACTCTTAGCTATATGAATTACTAAAGGAAAAGAATTAGGCAAAGTGACATTGGAAATAACGTACTCACGAAGAATGTGGGTATGATGCTTAGTAAAGGGAGAACCAGAGAAATCTGTAACAAAGCTGGTGTTCTGCTGAATTAGGCTAAGTTGCAAGCTTGAGTGATCCCCATGCATTGATTAGAGGCTTACTAGGGTAATCACGTATAGCAAGAATCTAGAAAGACCTTCAGAAACTTTACTAACTTTACACTGAATCATATACCATTTTGAACACACTGAAACCAGTTTTATAAAACCACTGAGTATTTTAGTGATCTTTCTTTATTTTACAATCTAACATTCCAAGCGCTGAATTCCTGATCAGAGTTTAGAAGCATTAAAATTAGTTCTACTAAACCAAGTCAAAAACATACTCAAAAAGGTAAGGTGGTATTTTTTGTTGGACTGTAATTATATGCAGAATTATATCCAGAAAGACTGACTGGAATCACTTTCTTCACTAATAATTTCTAATTACAACTGTTGAGATTTTTTTCCAACGCTGTCTACCACTCGTTTATGTAAAAAAAAGGGAAGATACTCCACTGGACTTACTTAGAAAAGTTATCAACATGACAAGCAAAACTGAAGCTCTCCTCAAGCATAACTGGGCAGGGGCTCATATGACAAGAAAGCCAAAGACAACAAGTTTAGACATCAGTTGAAGACAGAGGTTGTGCAAATAACTGTAGAGTGGGAATGAAATCAGAATAAATCAAAAAAGGTTTTGTTCAGAGACAGGCATTACAGTATTAAAATTACCCATATAAGGCTCTGTTACAAATATCACATTTCAGCAAGATATAGGAAAGCACAAAAAATGTTTTCAAATCTGAAGCATTATTTTCAGCAGTAGTGTAACCATTTGCAGCAACTAAGTAATTATTCCAGACGGTATAACAGTATTGGTAGAAATAAATGAGTTGTTAGCTTGTTGTGATTGTTATCATGTCAGTGTTGATGTAGAATACAGTATGTTAATAGAAGTGTTCTCAATGGGAGCTGCTAATATTGTTTTACACATATAATGCAAACATTGTATAACAAACGGGAACACACCTGCTGCCCAAACACAGACAAGAAATAAGGGAAATGTCCTCAGTCTCACATTATGAAATGTTCATGTTTGGCACAGATCACTGTCAACCAATAATCTTATCATCCTCAGTAAACAGATTTCCTCATTAGAAAAGTAGTCTGTTTAATTAATAAATACATAAACATAATTGCCATCCTTAGGCACACCTATAAATTCTGGCCTTAGCCAAGCAAAATGCTTTGTGGAGCTTCTCAGAAATGAGGTCTGCAGGTCAGACTTGAAGAATGCTATCAGCAAAGCATGAAAATGCTGGCACTGTCTCAGTGTCCAGTGGATTTCAGATTGCAGATGCCATACAGACACCTTAAAACACCAAGAGATTAACTAGAACTTTTCAAGAAAATTACCAGCAGTAATATAGCCTATTATTTAACAAAAGAATTACTGGACTACTATCTTTAACTGGCTATTTGAATAGTAGATGGGCATCAAATTAAGATTATAAAGCACAACTACAGTTCCAGTCAGAGAAAAAGACTTATTGTAAAAGGAAAGATAGTACAAAATAGCTTCTGTTGCACTGGAAAATCAGCAGAGCTAATCACTCTAACAAAGTAGCTTGGAAAATGCCCCGAATGGTTATAGTCAGGAGGACTTAAGGGCACCAGTGCCTCTCTTCAGTCAGTAAGTTCAACCAGCGATTATTGCTAATTATATACTGGCTCCTCACAGTTCCTGTGTAGCTAATATTACTAGGTAGAAAGCATAAAATTATGATGACCTGTAACAGTAAAAGTTATGGTGAATTATTGTTTCAGCCTTTCCTTTCCTTTCCTTTCCTTTCCTTTCCTTTCCTTTCCTTTCCTTTCCTTTCCTTTCCTTTCCTTTCCTTTCCTTTCCTT
>VWPW01013586.1:235870-259033 GCA_013389825.1 Crypturellus undulatus | reverse complement strand
CCCCTCTCCTCTCCTCTCCTCTCCTCTCCTCTTCTTTTTT
This sequence comes from Crypturellus undulatus, assembly GCA_013389825.1. Classification (NCBI taxonomy): domain Eukaryota; kingdom Metazoa; phylum Chordata; class Aves; order Tinamiformes; family Tinamidae; genus Crypturellus; species Crypturellus undulatus. The sequence continues at coordinate 258,993 of VWPW01013586.1, read as the reverse complement.
CTTTTCCCTTTGTCTTTCCAGCAGCAATATACAGTCTATCTTGTATTCTTGTCTGTCACTCATTGCACTGGTTTTCTTCTCTCAGAGCGGAAGGGGTAAGGCAAATGCATGTTCAAAATAAATGTCTTATACTACTTGAGACTATAAATAGAGTCAGGGCATTAAAGTATCTCCCTCAGGACCACATAAATAGCTTTGTAGAGACACAAGCTTTCTGTATGGAGAAAAATGTTTCCAGATGAACTAAACTTCTTTAAAAAGCAATTGCATATTGATTTACACGATGTAGTCTTAAAACAAAATACGAGTGCCCATACATGAGGGACGAGGTGTACAGATATGATACAGTGTTTCCTTCATTTAGACAAGCTTTCATGTTTAACTCTTCTTGTTTTGAGCTGCTTTTATCAGCTCTGCCACAATTTAAAAGCTTGAAATATTTATTTTAAAAGGCAGAAAATTATTGTTAATTTTATGTTGGCAAACAGCCAGCTATGCTTCATTTGGGAGTTAGCCGAGAGAGACAGGTATAAGAAACATCCTGCTATCTAGTGGGCTGGTAATTGTATTATAATCAATTTAACAAATTGAGTTTAAAAGAAGAATGCCTCACAAATGAAATAGCTCACCCGTAATCTTGAACCAGGCAGTGTCTCCTCACCCATTCTTTAATCACACCTTCCCTTTCTCCAGGCAGGACTCTAACCCCACGTCCTACCCACTATTTTTTTCTCTTTACACTGCTCGTCCTTCACTCCCCCAACTTCCTCTAGCCTCTTCTCTCTCTGTATTTCTAAATTGCATGCCCTTGTTCCACGATTTCTACTTTGCAGGCCACCTCTTTCTCCACCTCGCCTACACTCAGACATTCAAGTCCCGTTATGTTCATCATGTCCTGCCTATCCTTTACCATAGGCAGTGTGATTTAGAGGTGCCTTTTCTGCTTCAAAATCAAGCTATGTCACATATGTCCCAGGAGGAGATCCTGCACAAGAGGCAGGAACAACAGAATAGGCAAACCAAGGCAAACAAGAGTAGTTCAGGCAAGCCAGGCTAAGAGGACCACCAGAAATAAGAGCTCCACCCATGAGTGGGACTGCTTATGCCTGAGGCTGCTTTTGTGCAAATGATCATAGGTTAACCCTTTGAAACAAAGAGAGGATTTGTGGTTTGTCTTTGGGAAGAGCAAAGTCTAACTTATTTTAGAGCTCTGGAGCATCCTAAACAGAGCATGATTTGGACTTTCTAATGTGGGCTTGTGCACATCTGTATTTCAGTAGTTGAGATATCCACTAATGAAAAAAAAATTCAGTACATGCTAGCTGTCGCAGTGCTTATGAGTTCACTAGTGATGCCATACCCACTGCTGTGAAGTCTAATATAACACTACTTCAGTTAGAAACCTAGGGAGTGCAGATAGACGGCAGTTGCACCTAGGTTGCACCAAGTTCTTTGGGCACTCTAGTAAGTTATATTGCTCCTCTTCTCCTGCTTCACTCCTATGGAGCAAAGATTAATTTTAAATATAAATATAATACATAAAGATGAATTATGCTCACCTCAGAATCTGCAGCTATACATTGATCAATATCTATAGCTTTAATATGATGCTAATGCTCTTATTTTTTCAAGACAGCAATAAAGACTCGCTGACTATTACTTATGTCAGAAAAATATTTCACTTTCATTAAATCTGAACACCAAGTCATATGATCTTGTAAAGAGACTGAGCTTTCCTACATAAGCAAATACCTGCTCTCAATTCTTCTGTCTGTCCAGAATTTATTTTACTGAACAGAAGGGCTTAGTCAAATATTAAAGTTGGGTTCTGCAGAAGGAACCTGTTTGCCTTCAGCTTTCACTGGATTTATCACAGCTCCATTTGCAGCACATTTTGGAAGAACATATTTTAAGACATATTGCTGTACAACAACTAAATCTCAGTGCTGATAAATCACAGATCTCATATCTGGTCTGAAAAGGCAAGAAAAAGAAGAAGGAAAACGGTCTCTGAAAACTTTTACAGCTGGCTAAGGGAGAACCATATGGAATTTTAGAGGGATCATGCCTCTCGTGACAGTTAATAACAGCTTTCACTTATAGAGCAGTGTTTGTCAAAATGGATCCCAAGGTGCTTTACAAAGTCCAGCTACTATATATACAACACCACGGAAATGCAGTAAGCTATCCTCAGAGAGAATAGGGCAGCTGGTACTGCGGAGCAGAGGGTTATGTGTATTACAGGATATGTGTGTAAGTTCAGTTTTGTAAACTGAAATGCTAATTTTCATCTGTGGAGTGCCTGCTCTGCTCTGTAGTGGAGATCGTCTTGGCAGACAACGGGGTACATCACATGAATGATATGAAAGGACGAGAGACTTCCTAACAAGAGCATACAGAAAAATGCCTGCTCTCAAAAATCCTCAAGGGAATCTTTAATGACTGTGGATATCAAAAGGCAGATACTTCATCTTTAATGGCTCACCAAAATGTCATCTCACAGTGTACTTCACAAAACTAATTGTTTTCAGCCTAACTAAAAGGACATTCCCATGGTTTGGTCTTGCATTGTTCCTTGCTGTGGTTATGGGCATTGCAGTCTTGGCATTCAAAGCAAGTCATTTTTATATACGTTTTGTCACAAGCTAGCGTTAAGAACTGGATAAAAAAAAAGTGTCATAAAAAAATCAATTAACACAGAAGTGTAAAAAATTATCACGTCATAAAATGAAAACATGTTGCTTGGTATCCATAGCAACTTCAGAAACCAATGCTCTTTAACAGCCTTGCCTGAAATCATATAAACTGCTTTGATAAAACATGAATCATGGCAGATGGATATGTGAAAATAAAAATAATTCTGTATCCCATATATTGCCCTCACAGGACATCCTTGAAAGGCAGGATTTACAAAACCTTGTTTGGATTAATTTTGTCCTTTCACTGAGACAAAGATTTTTACATTTTTACAGTGTTAGTAATAGGATCAGCATCAACGGTATAGTAATGAAAACCTATCAAGCAAATGTTTGTTGATACTACCTGGAAAGTAAATCTAACCCTCTGCTCCACAGAAGTGCTGTGAGTCTCCTGTGCTAGGAACAGGACAAGGTTGGGTCTTTGACCCAATTTCATATTTGAGTACCTGCTGAACGGCATAGGCTAGACCTAGATTTGCTTTCCATAAGCAAGAGTCATGAAGGAACCATGAGAGAGGTATAGACAGGCCTAGAGAAATAGCAGACCACCAAAATATCCTCCACCGAGTCTCTACAATACTAATCCATGTACCTGCAGCAGGGTATTGCTTTTTTTTTTTTTTTTTTTTCTCAATAAGCCTGCAACAAACTAATTGGATAATTGTGCAGTTCAGGAAAAGTTTTAGCCTGGATATATGAGACGAAGCTTGCAGACTACTGCTTTGATTTTGATATTTTGACATGCTTTCCATGAAGACCATTATGGCTGGCTTCATACTTGGCATTTGTACAATGCCACAGGCAGGTGAGCATCCTTCCTGCTAGGAATGAGGAAAGGAAATCTGTGGGGATGCCTAGGAATTGTTCCAGGTTCTGAATTAATAGTTCTGGTATCGGTCACATTCAGTGCTTGTGTGATCTCAGCAGTCAGAGACTTCTTCACAGGCCTGGGCATCTCCTCATCTGCAGGTCAAAAGCTCTCGAGGCAAGAACAAAGCACATCAGTGGTCATTTTTGTTTCTTCTGGAAATTAGATTGAATCTACCAAATCCATTTCACAGAATAAGTCATAAAACAGAAGCTACTATTAATCTTTTCAAATCTGAATACATATACCCACATTAACCAGATATTTTAGAAAACTTATAACCACAGTACAGATTAACGTCACTGTCACTGAGACTGTTGTGCTTTGCCAGTGTTATAGCTGAGAGGTGTCATTCACAAATGGCAAAAATATCCTTTTCCTCAGGAACGCCCACTGCTTTTTTTCTCTCATCCTAATTGTGTTATCAGATAGTAAGTAATATGTAAAGTCTGTCTTCACCTCAGGCTTATCATATAGCTAACAAAACCAAAGCAAGCAAACAGCTAAAACGTGCACTTTGCGAACAGGACCTCTTCCACTGGAAATGCCATGTCTCCCTCTCATTTCCCTCCCTCTGGAAAGTTCCTTGCCTCTTTCAAAAGATGCAGGTCACACGAACCCCAGGAAGAGTTGTTTTAAGTCAGAATGGGGTCTAGTCCAGAAATGAGGTCAAATGCAATTGTTACGCTAGTGAAACAGGGTGACTTCAGGAATAGGCTGTGTAAACACCAAAAGCAACTTTGCTTTTCATTGTATAAGTGCACTAGGGCTTGAACTCACAAAGGGAGAAGCTGCATGTCGGTTAATCACCAATGGAGAATGGCAGTTTATGCTACCCCGTACTTTGCAAAAACACATTAACATGAACTTAGCAGATATATGAAGAGATGCCAAGGTACAGCAGGGGTTAAAAAGTCCTTCCCTCCTTTTTGCTAGGTTCTAGCTTCTTCTCTTCTGAATAAGTATTTTTCAATGGTTTATTTAATGGGATGTATTTGGTTTTTATTTTATTTTATTTTCAAGGTAGATTCCAAAGTTTAACAGTCTTTGTTCTGAATGTGCAAGATGATACTGCTTTTCAACTCTCTTTTTCTTATTCTAAAGTGGTTGTTTTGTCTAATGGGCCTCTGAATTATAGCAGTATTGGAATATAGCTTTTTTGAAGACTGTGGAGTTTGTCGCAATTACCTGCTGGAAAAGAGCTGTTTTCTTCCCCATATTTACACTTTTCATTCAGGTTCTTCTATCCAGTCTCTTTGGCTCCATCTTGTGATATGCTGGTATTAGAGTCTATACGTTGTAATTGCCACTTCCTTCTAGCTACCCTAGAAAACATTATTGTAAAAACAAAACAAAACAAAACAAACAAACAAAGAAAAAGCAGAAACTTTTGTAGGTTTTGTAGCAGCAGGACCCTGAGTTGATTTTGTATTTCATCCCCAACACAGAAAAACAGTAAAAGCAGCAGAGAAAACATCTGCAGAATAAGAATAGTCCCTTGAATTTATCTCAAAATAAGTAAGAAGTGGATCTGGCCTTTTTTTTTCCCTCCTGAAGCATATGAACACTAATGGTAGATCGTATATATTTTAAATAATAACAATAATGACAATAGAAATGAAATACATTCTTTACAATCTTCTTACGTAAAGGCTGAAAGCAGCTTAATTTGACTGACCAAAATTTCATAAATAATGCTTTTGAGACATTACTTATTTCATGGTTTTAGTATAAGGGTTTTTTGCAAACTTCAGGGAAAAGGAAAGTGAAGCAAATGATGATGTCATATTTCTAAGGTAGTAAAAGTAGTAGTATTATTAACTAATATGTGCAATTTCCTGAAAAGTACAGTATCATATAATTCCAGAAATATATAACATTTGTTTGTCTTCCTTATGGGGATAGAATAATTAAACAATTAATGGAGCTTATTAGTGACACTGGAAATAAACTGAAAGAAAAAAAAATAGACTCCTGAGCTACTTTAAACTCCAGAAATGCAACACAACATATATCAAGATCCAGTCTACATTCTGTCAAAATTAAAGTGTGTCCCAGAAAAACAGATTGAGTCTGATTCCAGTCCCACAGACACATGTGTAATTTGGACACAAACTTGCTGAAGTCACTGATGTAAGAATCATCCTTTTTATTTTCAGAGTTTGTCAAAGAAGGGATTTTATGGTAGGGAAAGGAAATACGAGATTACTGGCTGTTTTAAAAGATCCCTTTGAAGCACATGAAGGCTTTCCTATGCTTTGGGTACATGCAGTTGTAAGACATACTGCATGCAAATGAAACCATTTACACCTTGCAGGACTTTTCTGACAACCACTCCAGAACCCTACAGCCAATGTGAAATACCCTCCATGCTACATCAGTTTAGGAAACTTCACTGGTTTCCCCAAAGCCTTACTATTAGCTGAAATGAAAACAAAACGCAGCAAAACTCCCGGCCCCTCTCATCTTTTTTTTTTCCACGTCATTTCATTTTCTTTCCCTTCAACCATTTTCCTGTTTTACTTTGGAAATCTCTGTCTTTGGCGGTCACGTTTCCTGCTCGCATCAGTTCCTGTGCATCACCCGCATCCTGTCCGTCGCTCCCGCGCAGGTGGCTGCCGAGGTCTCTGCTGCGGAGCCTTTGCTTTGTGCTGAGCTGCAGCGCTTCCTGCTCAGCTCCCTATTTCCCTGGGGCCCTGGAGCAATCCATTTCCTTGGGAACATTCTTGCACTCAAAAGGATTGTCGTCATCCTGCATTATGGGTACTCAGAGGCCATATACTCGCTATATGCATGAGCACAAAGAAAGGAAACACGGGGAATTTTTAACTTTTGAGGAATACAGTAATTTATGAGGGACCGGTACTTGGAAACAAAAGTTAGTGGTGGTGTTAAGAGTGTCCAGAATAGCTTGCACGTGAGAGCTGGAGACGATGACAGTCTTTTACCTTCAGACAAGTATATGAAGCTAATTTTCACCAGAGGGACTGAATGAAAAGGACGGGTCACTAACTACACAATCACAATTTGTCTGATGGAAAAGGGGAAAAAACACACTTTCTATAAGTACATATTAAAAAAACAAACAAGCAAACAAACAAAAAACACCACCTTCCTCTTTACCCTAAAATCCCAGGAAAGGAATTGCTGCTGGTGTCACAGTGTTTCCCAGTGACTTACTGTAAGTGTAGGTGCCTGTCATTCTTCTTACACTTCCGCTATACAAGAAAATGAATGTGATGTAAAAGGGAAAGTAATTTAAATAGTAAAAAGAAACATTTCAAAGCTATTTTTTTTATCACCAGTTCAATTACAATACACCTACCTTTGTATGTAGTTCTTAGATGCAAACACTGTTAAAAACACCAAACAATTATTTAACCTGTAATTTTGTCCTCAGAAGAGAAAAATAAAAAGCCTGCATGGCAAGAGCACTCTATTATGATACTCTAGTCAAATAAAGGGAATGGGGAACATTAGCTTTTCCTTGCAGTTTGCTGCCTCCATCCATGGTTTGCTGAAAACAATTTTATCTCAAATTCAACCTTGATCCTTTTACCCCTCCCTCTCATTTCTGAGCTAAGAGACTGAACGACCACCAGAAAAAAAAAGAATAGCATTGCCAAAGTACAGCAAGAAATACTGTTAAGTAGGGATACTCCAAGCATTTTACAATATTAACAGGAACTGACAATAACTTAGATCAGAACAGTTAATAATAAGTAACATTTGGTATCCAAGATCTTATCAAGAAACAAACAAAATTATTCCACATATTCCACCAAATTAGGCATCTTAAATACTAAGGAGGGACAGGGTTAGACACGTGCTCTGACTTGTTTATGATGGATGTGTATGTCATATCTCTTCAAAGAAACAGGTGACAGCATTCATGTTTTGGAAAGTGCTGCCCTTCCCTGACCAGTTCTCCTACCCATCTCAAGAGTTTTGGCTGAAGTCTGAATGGTGATCATGTGCAATATACTTTTTCATATGAAATGCTGTGGATATGACCTCAAAACTCATTGTACTTTTGCCTCTTATTTTCATAGGACTCTAATTTTTGGCCCTTGCCCAACCTAAAGAGGCAGGAAAAGGGAGTATCAAAGATCTGACATTCCTTCTTGTGAAAGGAAGGGAAGGAACACAACCTACCTCATTTTTTTGAGCACAAGGTTCTTCTCACCATTTCTGCTCGATTTTGTGAGTCAGTGCATATGATTTAGGGCAATTCTTAACTCGTGACATGGCAAGTGGATTACATGACGTTGATATACATGGATTATATGACATTACATGACAGGAGCTGCTGCAAACTTTATTTTCCTTATTTTTTTGAAAAACGTCCTTTTATTTCTTTTATATTCCAGTCATTCCCCTCAGAGCCTCACTCGGCTACTTTACTCATTTCTGTGGAATGGGAACACACCCATGAGTAACTGGGATTCCTTCTGCATCAGGTATGAATGTACTGAATGTGAGATTGTGGCCTCACTTCTTTACAGACAGAAAATACTGCATATGTGCCTTGCTGAAGCATAGCCCTCTTTTATATCTCTAGTTTTTACTTTACACACCCCTCAAGATACGGCATCTCCTTGGAATCAGAGCCAGCTATTTCTCTGACACCTCATGAAATTCTCTCTGCTTCCTTAAAGGTTTTACAAAAGACCATGCCACTGTAAAACGCTCAGGCATTTGAGATCTTTTAATCTGAAAACCCCATACTTTAGGGTTAACATACTCCCACGGCACCAGTCAATCAGATCTGCTGGAGACAGGTCTTCGCTGGGAGCAGAAGGTATGTCTATTAGTCTCCAGTAATGAATTGCCCATGCAGATCAGCAGCTAAACATCCCATAAAGGCGTGTAGCTAAACCCAGCTGCTACTCTTAAAAATGAAACACAACTTTTGAGACAGTAAAAGTTTCTTTCAAGATCTTACATGAAATTGATGATAATGCTTACAGCACAAAAGTAGGCTGGACCAGTGCTGAGAACAGAGATGCTCCATACACCACTGTTTAAAATAATATAGCAGGAGACTGTAAAGTGCTGGGTCCCCATGTCTCTGAAGTCAGGTGCCTGGCTCCCAGATGAGATCAAAGCCGCCAGCAAGTAAGAGATTAGTCATAAAATCTGTAATGTGGAATCTTTTGAGGACTGTTTTGTCTACTCTGTTTAGTTATGGCAAGCAAGGTATTGAACTCAGCCGATGGGAAGTTCCCTTAAAATGTCACCTTCAGCAAGTAGCCTTCCTGAAAATCATTAGGTCTGAATTAGGCAGAATACACAAGGTTTTAGTAAAGTGTTCTCATGCCCTTATTTTTTTTCTTTCCTTTTCAGCTGAATGGTTACTGCCCTCACTTCCATCCCAAATTTTTGTTCTCCAGTGTGTAGCTATTTTATTCATAATAAAATTTTTATCATGAAAATTAGTTTGGAAAATATAAATTCCTGCCATTGGGCCCATTGTTGATTTCTAGGCTCCTGTTCATCTCAGATAACTACTGCAGCTGACATATATTGGCAAATTTGACCAATATTTCCTGTTTCTTTTTTTTTTTTAACTTACTGAAAATGTTTCTGTTTTGTATATGAACATGAAGATTTTCTGCAGAAGTGTTGATAAAGGGAGATTTTTGAAAACTTACTTTTGGAAAAATTACCCTTAGCCAGCATTAATTGCACTGGCTTGCATTTTTTAAACCTTTCTCACTGTTTCCCTTGTGACAGATGTAATGCACATATTAGAGCCAAGTATTTACGGCGATCTCCTTTCCCTCCTTTTTGGCTTTTGCACACACCCCTGAGGAGTATACACAAAGCTCAAGGAAGCCATTAGCTTAGGCTTTAGTGAATACAGAAAGCATGAAATTTATACAACGTGCCAGAAAAACTCATTGTTCAGTTCCAGAATGCAATATGTTGTTCCTGGTTGTGGTCTAGAGGTTAAAGGAGGGAAGTGGGATTCAAAAAACCTTGTTTCTTTTCTGCAGACTTTTCCAGCCTGAAAACTTCCCTGCCTCAGTTTACAATTCGTAAAATAGTTTCTGCCATTTGCCTTTCTCCACACACTGCTGGTACTTCTGATACACTTTGCAACGTAAAACACAAAAAAACAACAACAAAAAAACTGCTAGTAAACTTATTGCAGGAGTATGAAGGTAGAGAAGTGGACTAGTGGCCTACAGCATACTGCACATCTGAGAAAACATGTGAAAGAATAGCCAAAGATTAGCCAAAAAGAAAGGTCTATGTAAGATCATGAATGTCTATAAAACAGGTGTAAAAACACTATAAACATCATTCTTCTCCTCATTTCTAGCACTTTCCAGAACAGGAACAAATACTCGTCTCCTATGGTCTGCCTTCCCCCAGACTACAGACAAAAGTTAAATTTTCAAAAGACAGAGTCATATGATTTCCTCAGAAGATATATTATATATTTAAATGTATGCATATATATGTATAAATATTCTGGGGTAGCAGGAGACAAGTTCTCTCTCTTCTCATTAGCCCCTTCTCCTGAGCCAGTGTGACCTTGTTTCAGCAGCTGGGATCTGTTCCTGTGGGACTTCATGCTTCAGCACATGACGTGGACTTTCTTCTCCACCCGCTCTGATGAGGGGCCTCCTATTGCAGCTCACATGGAGGTGTGCAGTACGTGGAGGATCACTCTGGGAAGGAATAGGGAAAAGGGGAAAGGGAGAAATGGGACCTGCTTCTAGCTCTTCGTGTCCTTGCTGCTGGAGCACCGAGCCTGTGAAAAGAGGCAAAGAAGCAGACCCAGGCTTGATTGTCGCTATGCGCTGTGAATACCATAAAACCACAGCACTGTTAATGATTCCTCACTTTAATTCATATAACATGACATGCATTTGGAATAGCAATATGGTTTCATTCACATTTTATCCATCCTGACTGCAATTGTTAAAAGAAACACTTCTCACTTCAGATGCATCTTAATGCTGTATCGTTGAGGCTTGAAATCCACAGGGTTGTTTCCATCTTGCTAAGTTATAACCTTGCCACACTTTACTGTGGACGGCCTAGCTCTTAAATGATGGGTAAATGGAAGCTTGACCTCAAAGAAAACCCCCTGCATCCTTTTGGAGACTGCTATCCTCCACCTCTCCTCTAGATGCCTCTGAGATCTGCCAGGTGTCCTGTTCCCTTCACTTGAGCAGAGACAGGCTCACAAGAGGTCTGCATCTTCCTTTGCTGGGCTTTGTGGTCTCCTCAGTCCTGCAGTGTAAGCGCGTGAGCTGCCTGCCTAAGATGCCATGATTTGTTTTATCTCAAAAACTTAATTCCCATGGAATATCCTGAAACTCATAGATAATATAGAAACTGATAGCTAATTTTTGTGAGGTCTTCTGTTTAATGCAGGTCTTCTTTAACTCCCAGAATGTATTCTTACCAAATGGCATTTTGTTTGGCTCTAATGCTGCCCTCACACCCTTTGCCAGTGGGTGGGACAAGAAGCCCTGAGGATTTGTCGCAGTTTAGTAAATATAAATAATTTGGTTTTACTTGCACAAACCATTCCTGCAGTGGTGGATATTTCCATTTGCACATGGATATTTTGGGAAAATATATACATTATACCCCCACCTGTTTTGCTAGGCATAGGGAATTTAGGTTAAAAAAAAAAAAAAGAAAAAGAAAAAAAGGAATACTTTGATACTGAAAGAAATGTTCTGCAACATGGTGACAGCAAGATGCAGGAAGAGTTACAGCCTGCAGTTCAGGACTGGCAGGAATCTAAGCCAGTACCATGGCAACAGGCACCAGTACCTGTCAGGAGCCTGGAAATCGCAATATTCATGGTTTGTGTTATTGCTGTGCAATTGTGTCACTGAAGTTGAGACAGCTTTGCAGTTACATTACAAAGAGATGTTCCCTCTACAGAACTGCTCTTGGGTGGACTTCAGCATTGAAAGTTGCAGAAACCGACTCCCTCCCTCAGTGTTCAAACCTCAATTAATCATAAAAATGAAATCTGCTCATGGTTGCAGAGCATTTTTTTTAAAAAGAAGAAAAATCATGATCACTATTTGCTAATTGGCAAGCAATTAGCCAGTTATGCTACAGGACTTTTGAAGCACGTTAAATTAACCAACAGACAAAGCTGATTTGTAAACAAAATGGCTAGATGTTTGGGAACCAATTAGAGAGGGAAAATTAGCTGCAGCTGGAGAGGCTGAGGAGTCAAACTGGTGTCATAAGGAGGCTGCTCGGAGCAGAAATGGGCTTTTTTTTTTCTTTTTTTTTTGTTAAGAATAATCCAACTATTGTGATTTCCATATAAAAATATATGTATATTTATGTATTAACTGTATCCACAATATATGTGAAGTTTATATTTTATAATAGTTTTATATAGATTATTTAGCCTGGTATTTTCAATTGAAACTTCTGCTTAAGTATCACATTTGAAAATATAGCAAAAGAGAGAGCAGTATTTGAAAGCGTTTGTCCCTTTTCAAATACACTATCTTATAAGCAGTGAGGAGGGCACCATGCACCCATACTCTTGTCCTCTCAAACTTGCAGTGCTTTGGAGCACTCTTTGTCTGCTTAGAGTTTTTTCTCAGGCATTTGATTTTGCAGTTTATTTTCCTGCAGGTGAGCTTAGGCACATACGCTATTTGCTAAGAGAGAATATATGGAGATTAACTTGATAACCAGCAAAACCATTTAAGCTATTCAAAGGTAACATTTCTCTCAAGGGAATTTCAGAAAAACAACCACTGTTGTTTTAGCATTTTTGAATGTCAGAGGGTCACATACTTTTGTGGCACAAGACAACAATGATGAAAAGTATTTATTGGTAAATCGTGAGTCATATCTGATCATTTGGCTCACAACAGTGGCCTCAGAGGAGGACATCACAGAAAATCCTGTCATGAAGCTACAGTCAATTGTGTGTCTTTGTTATGATTACTCAGGAGAGGAAAACAAATCTACTAAATTTCAAGAAAGGTCTCCATGTTGCTCTTACTTCACTGCAACAGGCATGTTCTTCCAGTCCAGGCCCCCCTCACTGAGTACTAACACTAAAGGAAGAAACCTCTTTTGAAACAACCCGGAAAGCAAAATAAAAATAAAAGCCAGAAGGTTTTTCTGAGCATTACTGAAGAAAATTTCTTTTCTACATTATTGAAAGTTGGGCATATGCAAGGAATTAAGTTCATATTTAAGTATCTTCAATTATGTGCCTCACTCCATGAATATCTCATTCCAATTATGGTAATGTCATGATTCTGCAGGAACAAGAAGGATTTTCAGCATGAGCAAGGGGTCCAAAATCTACCAAAGTAACGAATGCTACTGCCTTGTAAAATTTGCAATTTTTTTTTTCCATAGAGAAAAAAAATGTTATGCTGAAAAGCACAATATATGTAGGTGCTCAGAGAAAAAAATAACAACACATAACTACTTATTACCCACATATATTCTGATTGCTTCTTTTTTACTTCTCAGCCAAAAAGCTAAAAGTTTCTAGTTTCTAGTGAAATCATTGCTTGGCTGAGCAATCAGCCTCTCATTAAGATCCCCTGGAATTAGGACTTTCTTTTTTTCTTTTTCTGTCTTTCTTTTTTTTCTCTTTCTGTTTTAAATGTGGAATATGACCAAAATTTTCTCAGTAGAAATCCCACTTGTCTTTGCTTTACTGATGCAAATCCATTAAATGAAATCAGAGCATATTTTCTGCTTAGATAAGATCTGACTTTTTCTAAATAAAGTTTTTATTTATACAGTAACCCCCCTTTTATTTTACCTGTGAATACTCTCCAAACCGGTTATGAACTCTTACATCCCTAACAGAAAAAGGAATGGTATAAGTAATAGCCCTGAGAGAGCATCAGGGACAGAAGGGTCTGTTAGTAGGAAGAGGTTAACATGTAATTCTGAGACTGGTGCAAAGCTGTTTTCTAAGTCTACAAGAATTGGTATTAGCTGTTTGGGCTCCATGCTGGAATGCAGACACTAGTGCCAGCTGCCCACAGTTTTACATGACACAGTTGGCACTGTGTCTGACGAATGTGACCTCCTAAATGAAATGGTAGTAATTATGCTCTTATACCACAGAAGGCTTGCATTAAGAACATTTCATAGTAGGTTACTTTTTTATTGTTGTTTGGTGTTTGTTTTGAAAAGGAGAAGATGAGCTAATTTTCAAACACATTCTTGTTTGGTAAAAAAAAAACGTTCTCTGTAGATGTAGATTGAGTGACCTTGTCTCTGTATTTCCTTCTGCAGTTATTCCTCGGGTATAAAAAAAAAAAAAAAAAGCATTCGAGTGGGTGTGAAAAGGATGAAGACCAAAGTGCGAGATGGCAATAAGCATTTTCTTTGTTAAACTTGCCTTGTAATCATTGTATTTGTTAAAGTAAGGAGTAGCCCTAGAGGGATACAAATATCCTTCATAGAATATTTATTATAGAAAGATACTTTGTCAGCATTTTCATTAGTAATCACACTTTCTTAAGATTGTAGTGGAATGAGCTACTCTTCCATAACTGCAACTGCTGCTTGAAGAAACCATTTTTGCTTAATATCTAAACTTCAGCAACAATTATCAGAAGAATTGAGAGCTCAAAGACACATCTCACTCCGTTGTTGCCATCCATACAATGACAGGGCAAAAATATCCCCACTGTAAGTACAATTGGGAAAAGATGCCAAGGGAAATAAAATACTGTCATGTTCTTACAGATAACAACACTGTGAGGGCTACTCTTTGCTGAAAAAGTGCCCCATAACATCTGCTACAATACTGAAAAGAACTTGAATTAGCCAAGGGCATGAAAGATAGGAGGCTTTGTGAACCTGTTATTTGCAGTGACCATGTACAGTACACAAAATAAGTTATTGATTGGTATTATTTAGATTCATATAACACTAAAAATAAAAGATGATTTTTAAGACTTTTTTTGTAGCCTCTAACTATATATTCTATAATTTATCATTATGACCAGCTCTCACAAACCTTTAGAAAAACAGATGGCTTAATAGGTAATTGTTGCAATCTATATATCTAGCTTAGAGCTACCTAGGGCTCCCATTACCATGGTATCTAAGAGCTTTTCAAGTTAATTGGATAAAGAGCTCCCTAGTGGACTTCACATTGTCTCTTGCTCTCTCCCTCACTTGGGCAGAAAAGTTTTTGCTTTGGCTGCAAAAATGCAGGTTAAATGTGTGAGTAAGTTGTATACAGCTGAATGTGTGGTCTGCAATTCTCCTTTTTTGAAGGGTTTCTGTTGGCAAAAAATTTATAGTCACCTTTTCCCCTTCTCATCTGGAAAAAGGAAATGTGACTATCAAAAGATTAATTGCTTAGTTAAAATATCAGCAGTAGAATGGTGTCTTAGAGCGAATGGGCCATTTCATTGCTCTTCAGTAGCTAGAATGTGCAAGGAGAAACAAAAGAAGTTGAAAGCCCAAAGGGGAGCAATAATTTAATCAAGTTATGTCTTGAGATTATCATAATGAGAGTAAAAGGCATCTGGGAGAGCTAGAATATTGCGATCTTCCCTGATAATGCTGCTTTCATGCCACAAGATCAAATACTGAATTGCGTGCAACAGCCAAAACAAGAAAGAATAAAAATCAGAGCAACCAACATTCACTGATGGAGAAATAAAGTATTTGTTTTAGCTGGCTGTACAACTAAGTAAACCAGTTCACTGAACCAAACTGAACAAAATATGAAATAACATAAAATTGCTTTAAAAGGAAAATATCCTAAGGCAACAACAAGTTTTCCCTGTTTTGCAAGTTTTTTAAATTTCCATGTTTTTCTGGTTCATGATGTGACTGAGAAATATGACTAAAAATTGAAAACCTTTCTAGTCCATTTTAACATGGTATAAAACAATGAAAGTTTGCTAATTATGCCTGTATCTGTGGTAGTTTACCTGTTTGTTTGTTTGTTTGTTTTCCAAACACTTTCTGTTCTTGATGGGGATTTTCTGATTTTTTTTTATGACAGGGAAATTTTACCTCTGTGTGTAGGTTTTTTATGGGTAGAAAATGATCACATTCCTGATTGATTGTCTATTTTTCTTGAACAGTTTGAATCTGTGGCAATTTTTTCTTCAACTTTTCAGTACTTTTCTAGGTGATTGTCAACTGTTTGGTCCAAAATGACATACCTATTTTTTTCTGTACTATTTTGAAATGCAATCAATAATGCAGTTTAAATCATTGGTATCCTTGTAGATTTGGCTCATTGTCTTTAAAGAAATGATTCCATATCTAGGATTTACAACACTAAAATAGAAGTTGATGGCAGGCTCATTCACTCAGGGGTGGTTTCCATGCATAAATGGAGCCCCTGTTATTACTGTCTCACTGACTTGTCTAGAAATGAAAGATGGTGGAGAGCAGTGGCTGAAATGGTGATATTTGACACTTGTGTGATTTTTTTAGTACTAGTAAAACACACTTTCTTCAGGGAGACTGGCAGATTCACAGCTCTAAACTGCTGTTGATGACTTCCATTAGCAGCAGAGTGGTTATTTTCCTCAGATTTCATAAGCCTAAGCTGCAGGCATCTTGGCAGAGCAGGTCACTGCAATAGTCGCAAGGTTTCCAACACTCCATTGTTTCTTTTCTGCTCATTTTCGTTTTCTGCTTTCCTTGTCTTTTATTGCCCATTCTTTTTATTTGCCAGCATATAGATGAATGCTTCTCTTCTTTCCTCTCCTATTTCCATCCCTTATAATTCTTAGTACCTTCAGTGATCAATTTTCAGTTAGAGGAAGAAACTTGGATAGTTACCACTGATTATTTTTAATACTATACTGAGGTTTTGTTTTGTTGTTTTAATAGGAAAAAAAAGTATCCTATACTGCTGCTTAACAATTTTTTAGACTTCTACAAAGTCTATTAAAAAAATAAGCTAAGAGAAGCTTTTCTGAAAATTTAAAATTATGGTATTGCCTATGTTGTATTTGGCAGGTCTGTATGTTATTAATACCACTGTTAGCACCCTGCAGCCCTGGTCCACTCATTCACCAGTTTGAGGACCTACTGCAGTGCACTTCAGGTCCTCTCCTACCTGGATGTTTGCTTCCCATAAAACCTGGATGTGAGAGATATCAGGGGAAATGTTATCCACTCAGGCCTCATGAAACTGGATTTTGCTGAAGAGATTTCTTTCCCCAGAACAGACGTAAACTGGGAGTTAGTGTGTCCTTAATCTGAGCTGCCCTGGGAATATGACCTGGTTTGAGTCTTACTATGGGATGCCCATTGAGAGAGATGGGCTGTTTCTCCATCTCTTCATCTGTTCCTGTTAGTGTTTTCCCAGACAAAATCTGTTCTTGCATATTATTGACTATTTTAATATCTACTTGTGCTTTAGGGGAATATTTCCTTCATCGTGCAGGGTATATCAAATGTCTTCTCAAAGTTAGGCCCCAGATACAACTGCTTCTGTTATTACCTAACATTATTTTTTTGGTAAAGCTGATGATGTAGGAGGAACAAAAATGTAGCTCTGCAAGCAAAAGTGAATTTCTGTTGTAGTATATAGTGATATAAAACAGTTTTCAGATGGCTTTGAAAGGGAAGAAAAGGATCTGAGAATTCTGTCCATCTTTTTTGCCTTCGTTTCTCACTGTCTGCTTTAATTTTAAATCTTCATCTTATGATCACTCCAAGGAGCACAGTTCTTCATACAACACTTCAATGTATCATGAGGATACAGAGTCTTAGGCATGTTACTTGTTTTAAAAAGAAGAATGTTTGAACTAAATGATAGGTTGTTTTTTTAATTAATCTGGTCATGGTGAATATAAACACTTGTGTTTTATGTGCATACTGCTAGAAATAAAAAGAGAATTGATTAAAGGCAATTCTTAGAGGCTTTTATTTATCCTCAGTACATTTCCTGAGATGGAAAATGTCAATCATATTTAATTCAATAGTTCTTAATATACTAGTTGTACAGATAATTAGGGAGGTAAATAATTAGTGAGAAAAAAAAAATTTATAAGTTTACATTCTATCTTGTAATACAGTAAATCAAGCTATATAGAGGCCTTTAGCCATGTAGATTTACTGCAAAGCCTGAGACATGCTCTGCTTATTTTATCAAATGATTTAGTCATTTCAGTTGTGTAAAATGTTAAACTTACTTAATAAAGGACAGCAGGACCTTCATTCCGTATATAATGAAGGATACAATATTTAATACATATATACTAGCTTAGATCAGGCACCGTATTACATAGATGTTGATCTTCTAGCTTTCTTCACTAGGAGTAATCTTAAATATTAAGATATTCCAAGGAATATCTTAATCCCAGCCAGAGAATGCAAGGAGTGCATTTATTTAATTAATGTAATACTATTGCAAATGGATTTTGAAGTCAGCTCCTCATTGTAGCTATCCCCTTAGTATCAACTAAAGAGATACATAATTGCAAGCAGACTTCAACTGGAATGATTAGAATTTTTTGGCCACACTTCAGTGGAAATACTTTGACAGATAATATAGGGATGTTCAAAATATTCTCTGGGAACAGAATTGATAGTCAAACATCAGGGACTTTTGAAAGACTTTTGTCCTGTGTTTTTTTTTTTTTTTTTTTTTCTCCACCTTTTTCCTCATTTGCCTTTGAAACTGAAACATCAATGTTCAGAAACAGTCTGATAGGTGAGCAGTCCTGGGTCACGACCTGGAGTGGGAAGAAGAGGGGTAAAAGGCTGGGCATTTCCATGGGCGGAGAGGAGGAGAGGTTTCCCTATGTCCTCAACCTCTGTCCCAGCTACCATGAGACTAATAGCCTCTAACTTCCACATCTCAAATGGTTGGCCTGAAAATTTTGTCTAATCTAGAGTGAACTTTGGCTTTTCTTTTTACCATAACTTTTTAGGTACTAAATGGGATAAGATCATCTTTTTATTTTAATTTGTGTTATATTTTTGTATTATTTTATGTTACTTTGTTCTGTTTTTTATTTTATTCTCGTTCTTAATAAATCATAGCAAGTCTGAAATATTTTTAGCTCTTAAATCCATACTAATCACTATATTGATATTTCAGAGTCTTTGTGTTATCGACAATTCACCTTTTTAAATACTTCATTCTCTATTGAGAATGTCTATCCTATTGAAAGAAACTAGCCCATATGCAGTAATTTAATTCATGTGTCTTTTTCTGCTTGTCCTGTTGATATACTAACACCATTAGTAAAACAAAACCTTTGTATGAAATGTCTTTTCATTGCTTACTTGAATAGGAATTCAATGTGAATTTCTCTATGCCACAATCATTGTGCAATATAAGTTTCGTAGGGAGGTTACATTAATTGTATATCCTCTATTACATATTTTAAATTCTATAATCAAGCTTCACACTGCTGAGATCGTGTTCATTGCTGCCCTTAAAGTCATCAGAAAACTTTTATCTGGTTTCAAAATCATCGGAAAACTTTTATCTGGTTCCATCAGGAGAAAGGTCAGACCCTCTGAATATTTCAATGTGGTATTCCGTATCTCAGTGTACAAAATTAAAAAAAAAATGGAGGGATTAAACAGATTAGGTCAGGCACTATTTGTTGCTAACCTACTACACCACCAGTGGTACTTGCTATAGCACTTATATAGCACTACAGCTCAGCTCTCCTGCATAATAGATGTGACATGTAATAATAACATGAATGGTGAAAAAATGGCCTTTTCCCTTTCAAATAGCTCATGAAGTGTTATGCCAGCAACCATGGTGTTTGATTTATGTCCCCAGATGGCATAGATGACATCAAAGATTGAATTTTGTATATTTTTAGTACATACTTTTTTTCTTCATCTAATGACCAGTATCATTGTTTGTCAAAAAATATTCTTTGCTTACTAATGCCTGCTTTACTTTCTAATTCTGTTATTTATATGCCCTATAATCCCTCCACAAACATACAGGTAAAAATATAATCTCCCTTAAGAAAAAACACTGGACTTCATTTCCTGATTTTGTCCATCTTAACATCAATTACAAATATCACATTCAGTGATTCCCAGTAGCTAATAGTACTTGTCAGAAGAAGTTAAGTATTGTTTTTCTCTTTTGGGAATGATGGGAGGGGAAAAAATGACTTTTTACCTAATTGGCCTTGACAGTATAGCAGCAAACCTACTATGCTGGCCTCAACAGTATTTTGCTAGACTCGTGTCATTGGTAATTAACTTTGTCTTAGAAATTGGCTGACTAAACTATCATAGGGGAGAAAAAAAAAGAAAAAAGAAAGAAGAAAAAAAATGGAAAACAAAACCTTTACAGTTCAGATTATAGAATGTCATGTTAACTTTCCACTAGAAATAAGTGAGCTAAGCAATGATCACCCATGGGAGATAGAGACAACATTTTTATTCTATTTTGGAGGAGATAGATAGAGGGGAAAATGATTCCTTTGGGAACAAGAGTTCAACTTATGACGCAGAGGATGTTAAAGTACCCATGAAGAGCCTCAGCCTATATCTATAAAATAAACAGAGTCATGGACATTGGATTCTGTATTTATTTCCTAAAAAGTTTTCAAGTGCACCTGCTGAACTTCCAGTAGGAAAACTTACTTTTCTTGAAGCCCTAAAACTGGCCTCGAATGTCTTTGATCAGATTGAAGTAAGGAATTTAGAATCCTAATTCTTCCACAAGTGTTGAATTTCTCAATAAAATCAGAGAGTGAGGAGACTGAATGTTGGACTTGAACTGTGTTTTTATAACTACTGTCCTATTTTGAATGTGTCCTTTTATCACATTGAACTTGAAGATTTGAAAAGACCTTCAGACTGTGCNTTTTTTTTTTTTTTTTTTTCTCCACCTTTTTCCTCATTTGCCTTTGAAACTGAAACATCAATGTTCAGAAACAGTCTGATAGGTGAGCAGTCCTGGGTCACGACCTGGAGTGGGAAGAAGAGGGGTAAAAGGCTGGGCATTTCCATGGGCGGAGAGGAGGAGAGGTTTCCCTATGTCCTCAACCTCTGTCCCAGCTACCATGAGACTAATAGCCTCTAACTTCCACATCTCAAATGGTTGGCCTGAAAATTTTGTCTAATCTAGAGTGAACTTTGGCTTTTCTTTTTACCATAACTTTTTAGGTACTAAATGGGATAAGATCATCTTTTTATTTTAATTTGTGTTATATTTTTGTATTATTTTATGTTACTTTGTTCTGTTTTTTATTTTATTCTCGTTCTTAATAAATCATAGCAAGTCTGAAATATTTTTAGCTCTTAAATCCATACTAATCACTATATTGATATTTCAGAGTCTTTGTGTTATCGACAATTCACCTTTTTAAATACTTCATTCTCTATTGAGAATGTCTATCCTATTGAAAGAAACTAGCCCATATGCAGTAATTTAATTCATGTGTCTTTTTCTGCTTGTCCTGTTGATATACTAACACCATTAGTAAAACAAAACCTTTGTATGAAATGTCTTTTCATTGCTTACTTGAATAGGAATTCAATGTGAATTTCTCTATGCCACAATCATTGTGCAATATAAGTTTCGTAGGGAGGTTACATTAATTGTATATCCTCTATTACATATTTTAAATTCTATAATCAAGCTTCACACTGCTGAGATCGTGTTCATTGCTGCCCTTAAAGTCATCAGAAAACTTTTATCTGGTTTCAAAATCATCGGAAAACTTTTATCTGGTTCCATCAGGAGAAAGGTCAGACCCTCTGAATATTTCAATGTGGTATTCCGTATCTCAGTGTACAAAATTAAAAAAAAAAATGGAGGGATTAAACAGATTAGGTCAGGCACTATTTGTTGCTAACCTACTACAGCACCAGTGGTACTTGCTATAGCACTTATATAGCACTACAGCTCTCCTGGATAATAGATGTGACATATAATAATAACATGAATGGTGAAAAAATGGCCTTTTCCCTTTCAAATAGCTCATGAAGTGTTATGCCAGCAACCATGGTGTTTGATTTATGTCCCCAGATGGCATAGATGACATCAAAGATTGAATTTTGTATATTTTTAGTACATACTTTTTTTCTTCATCTAATGATCAGTATCATTGTTTGTCAAAAAATATTCTTTGCTTACTAATGCCTGCTTTACTTTCTAATTCTGTTATTTATATGCCCTATAATCCCTCCACAAACATACAGGTAAAAATATAATCTCCCTTAAGAAAAAACACCGGACTTCATTTCCTGATTTTGTCCATCTTAACATCAATTACAAATATCACATTCAGTGATTCCCAGTAGCTAATAGTACTTGTCAGAAGAAGTTAAGTATTGTTTTTCTCTTTTGGGAATGATGGGAGGGGAAAAAATGACTTTTTACCTAATTGGCCTTGACAGTATAGCAGCAAACCTACTATGCTGGCCTCAACAGTATTTTGCTAGACTCGTGTCATTGGTAATTAACTTTGTCTTAGAAATTGGCTGACTAAACTATCATAGGGGAGAAAAAAAAAGAAAAAAGAAAGAAGAAAAAAAATGGAAAACAAAACCTTTACAGTTCAGATTATAGAATGTCATGTTAACTTTCCACTAGAAATAAGTGAGCTAAGCAATGATCACCCATGGGAGATAGAGACAACATTTTTATTCTATTTTGGAGGAGATAGATAGAGGGGAAAATGATTCCTTTGGGAACAAGAGTTCAACTTATGACGCAGAGGATGTTAAAGTACCCATNAAAAAAAATGGAAAACAAAACCTTTACAGTTCAGATTATAGAATGTCATGTTAACTTTCCACTAGAAATAAGTGAGCTAAGCAATGATCACCCATGGGAGATAGAGACAACATTTTTATTCTATTTTGGAGGAGATAGATAGAGGGGAAAATGATTCCTTTGGGAACAAGAGTTCAACTTATGACGCAGAGGATGTTAAAGTACCCATGAAGAGCCTCAGCCTATATCTATAAAATAAACAGAGTCATGGACATTGGATTCTGTATTTATTTCCTAAAAAGTTTTCAAGTGCACCTGCTGAACTTCCAGTAGGAAAACTTACTTTTCTTGAAGCCCTAAAACTGGCCTCGAATGTCTTTGATCAGATTGAAGTAAGGAATTTAGAATCCTAATTCTTCCACAAGTGTTGAATTTCTCAATAAAATCAGAGAGTGAGGAGACTGAATGTTGGACTTGAACTGTGTTTTTATAACTACTGTCCTATTTTGAATGTGTCCTTTTATCACATTGAACTTGAAGATTTGAAAAGACCTTCAGACTGTGCTTGTTGCTCTTCCAGAGACCTCAGATAGGGTTTGTTTGTTTTGAGGGAGGAAAGTACTGATTTCTTATGCATTTAATATCATGTTGTTTGATTTTGTTATCTTTAAGAAACATGGCAAAATGATAGGAGGTTGACGTGATTCTGTGTGTATGCATGCGTATGCAAGTGTGCATGTGTGCACCTCTTGTTGGAGGCAGTGAATAGACACAGCTTGCTGTCACACATCTTCTGTCTGTCTCCCTCCTGCTCTCATTATTGCCAGACATTTTACCATAAATTATTTTCCTAAGATGCTTTTTAGGTTCAAAGGCCACTTTTCACTGA